>VZTT01061142.1:39083-50254 GCA_013400855.1 Buphagus erythrorhynchus
ATCCACTAAAGTATTAAATTTTTGGGTATTTTTTCTTGAAAAACAAGAAAAAAATGGAATTTCAGGGAGAGAGTATCCTTTGGCCATAAGAGGTTGGTGAGCATTGTATCCATTGGCATAGATGGAGCTTCTTTAGAGCAAAGGTTGAAGCACAAACTCTCTCCAGGCCAAGAATACCACATGTATGTGACAAGTCAACTTCAAAACGTTGGAGGTGCTTACAAATCAATGTTAAGCAAGTGCTGGAGGCTTTGATCCAGAAAAATACATCTGCCAAATTTAAGGGAAAGTTTAACTAAGAAGTCTTTAGCTTTAGGATGAAGTGAAGCTTGGGTAGGAAGTTTGTGCTGGAGGGAGGTGTTAGTGCTGCATACATGTGGGCCAGCCAGGCTGTGCATGCATAGCTCACATATATGCACAAATATCCATAAATGTGAAATGCCTCTATAGGTGGGACTTCCAGATTTTGGGCAGTCTGGTAGGACTACTTCTCTGAATGTCTAGAAATCTTGGAGAGATGGCCAAAACCCCAGGGAGCACCAAAAATGGGGGAGAAAATTGCCAGACAGTATTTTTAAGATCCCTCTGGACTGATATGGAAAGAAGTAGTAGAGTGGTGTGGGCTGTGCAGGCAAGAGGATGAGGCATCATCCCAGGAGGAGCTCTGAGGAAGGTAGGTAGCAAAAACAGAAAGTTTTTGTTGGGAAAGACAGGCAGAAAGGTGAGACAAGGCTACTGCTCAATCAGCAGAGACTCAGAGAGGTGAAGCTGCAGTCAAGATGAGAGCTAGCAAGCACAGAGTGTTTTACCCATGAGGGTGCTTTAGACATTGCTTCAGACTTGGCACTGCCCAGTTAATGGATAGTTAATAGTGGGCAGGATTCCCCACTGGGAACTGAGATATGTCCATCTGCTTATGAACAGAAGTTGTTCCTGGACTCCAGGAAAGATGTGGAGAAACACAGAACATGCCTGGAAGGTCAGATGAGTGGTGGGTGGAATGTAGTGAGGGACAGATTGAGAAAGAAATGAATGAGTGGAAGTGTTTTTTGCAGACTTAACAAGGGTACAAAAAATTTCATGAGCATTTGTTACAGCAGAAGATGGCTTGGAGATCAGGTCATGGTTTGGATGTTGTGGGAATAGGAAATGCACAATTTTCCTTTGAGGAAACATTATGGCACTAGAAGTTTCATAACTATCAACAGCAGGAAGAGTAGGAATGTCACTGACTTTACCTGCTTGCCCTTGATGTTATCCTGGGTTGAAACTACCAGTGAATACACCCAGACTTGCTATCTGATAGGAATTACATCACTCTCTTCTGAAGTAAATATTTTGATCCCTGCAGTGAAACCTCAGATTTACACTGCTGTAGCAAGCTTCAGGATGCACCCTTTGTGCTTCACTTCAGCCCTGCTCGTGTGTGCCTGTGCCTCTACATGTCCCACCCCATGCTCAGGACACACTGTCTAGCTCAAGAAGCACCTGGATTGAGTAACCCTGGAGATGGCCTAGCAGAGTTTGACTAGCATTAAAAAGGAAGATTTGAATGCAGACAAGCTGTTGGGCCAGCTCTGGAGCAGGTGTAAACATGCTGTTGGTTAACTTCAGGGGAGATACATCCCTCTGCACTGCCTGAAATCAGAAACACTCCTGACCAGCAAGACTTTTGCATTGCACATTGCCAAGTAAAACTTCTATTGCAGGAGTTGTCCTGGCATCTACCTCCTCTCTCACCACATTTTCCCATCATTCAGAAAATTCCCTAGTAAATGGTGATATGCTAGACTGGTCCAGTTTTCATATTTCTTGGCGTGATTTGCTTGGATGTGCTTTGTGGTTTGCTTTATGATTTTTCCCTTGATCCTAGCTGTCCATTAGTTTTAGACATAACCCCAAATCCCATTGCAAATTCTTGTGTCGAGGGCTGTCCTTTGTGCAGTTTGAAGGAGATGTGTGATCCCGCGGTGGATATTGCAACGCGAAGGCTGCGGGGCAGAGGCAGCTCTGCAGCCTTCCTCCCTCCCTCCCCAGTGAAAAGACACAGCTCCATCTTGTGGGCACCTGTCCTGTCTTCTTCCTCACCACAGTGCCAGCTCTGGTGACTTCAGGGGTGCCTGGACCTGCCCCCTTCACACAACTTAGTCTGGGGGTGGGGGGGGATGGTTCAACTCAGTGATTTACCATATGGTTTTTAAAAGCTGGATAAATATGTTTCCAGCTGTAAAACAGCTGGAAACAAACCCACTGTCAATTAGTTGGACAAACTTTGTTTTATGTTAATAGATGATATTAAACCCACTGAGCATTGAACCAAAATGGTACACAGAGCCAAAAGGACAAAGCATGACTTATACCATACTTATTAACAACAACTTCTTATGTGGCCTCTCTAGATCACTGTTCAGACAACCCCTGCCAAAATGGAGGGACCTGTTCTCTCACCCATAGCCACAGGATGTACCACTGTACCTGTCCTGAGGAATTCACAGGCGAGGACTGTCAGCTGAGTAAGTATCTTCTACCACGAGTGTTACAACATGAAATATGAATAGTAAATAGAGCTCATTAATGTTTGCTTAATGAAAAGGTAGTGCTGTTGTGATGGGAGAGACCACTGCAGCATGAATGTTTGTGTAGGTGGATTTCCAAATGGTTGTGACAGACAATCCATGCCTGACAGGACAACTGAAAATAGCTTGACTGTACAATTATAAATCCAAGTATGTTCTGAGCATGGGAAACACAAAAAGCCTCTTCCTCTTCCTTTGCTGTTTTTAAGATTTAAATATCCCTTACATGTTTGGAAATTACTAATATCTAGTAGGCAATGCACAGAGACGTGAAAAAGCAGCACAGTTTCAGGTGATACCTTATCCCTTATGTATATGCACATTCTGGGTACAGTGATGTGTCCTGCTCACAGGGCTTTAGGAGAAAACCACCTGAGGTTCCTGGAGATGCTGCTCTACTGGCTCAGTGCCTCCACATTATGGAGGCTGGCTAGCTTGAGAAGCACTGTCAACAAACGTGGATCTGCTCAACAGGAAAAAGGGATGAGCAGGGAATGGAAATAGACATTGGGGTGCCATTTCTTGCAAGAAATAACATCTGAAAGCTTGTATTGTTTGTAAAACTTCGTTTCAGGGAAATGTTTTGACAACAGTCTCTACGAATTCTTTGATGTGGGTGCGAGCTGGTCAAGAGTCCAACAAGGAGTAGTGGAGCAGTGCATGTGTGTGAACAGCCAGATCGAGTGTGGGCGTGTGGAACACAAAAGTAAGGCAGTATTTTGTACCACAGCTCTAGGTCTGCATGGAATGGAAATAAAGGACAGTGAGGGTATCAAAGCCTAAGTGGGGTTACACACCCTAATGCTGCCCTTGCAGCTCATGTTCCCTCTCCAAAAGACAGTATTTTAGCTTTCCTTTCCATGAGTGAGTGGTTATACTGACCCAGGAAATTCCTTCAATGTGTCCATCCTTATTTGAGGAAGCAACTATATATATTATGAGTTTTAGGGACACACCTCAGTGTTTTCTTTGAGAAGGATGAAATCTTGATCTGCAGCATGTAAGAATATACAACAGGTTATATAGTAGAAAGGGTAAAATTTTTTCTCCAAAACTATAACCTGCCTGAGAGGCACACCCTGCACACCAGCAATTACTTCATATTGCTGTTTTGCCTCTGTGTTTCTTTCCAATCCCAACCCACTCTTAAACTGCCAGCATGTAAATTTTATCCACTTCCAAGATCCCATAAGGCCTGCATTGGCCCCAGAGTTCCCATGATTTTTGGCCCATTCCTGGCAGGGGTGATGCTTACATTATGAAGCCTCCTCCTTGTTTAGGGGCTGCCAGGAACCCAACACCCTGGCCAGCCAGCACAGAATGTGCATTTTGGGCTGTCACCCATCTGAGGAAGCCAGCACAGCACCTTTCATTTGGAGGAGACATGTTGGGAAGCAAACCATGTGCCTCACCTCTGTGTGCTCTGGTATGGCTATTCTGTTACTTTGGCTAACTTTTACCCTGCCCACAAGTAAGACACAGTACAAATAAGTTTCATAAAAGCCCTTTGAAATATATAGGTGCTTTTATTCCCACCTTATGTAACTGGAAAATAAAGTATGGAGAGTCAGTGGCTCTCTAGGACATTGAGATTCCATGTGAAAGTTGGATAATTTGATAGGACTTAATACTTCCCAATCACAGATCTTAAATATTTAACTGAGCTCCCTGCTAGATATGTTATAATAAATTCTAATAGAGTGGCAAGTCTGGAATTGGCAGAATCCTCTGCAGAGAAAGAAGTGTTAATACCATCACCACTAGTAATTATAATCACCACCCCCATTTTACCTATTGTTCATTGATAGTATCTTTCAATAGCTGACATTATCCAATAGCAGTGAAAACAATGAGGCAGACCTTAGTGGGAAGAAATCAGTCGAGTTTCCTTTTCTTTAATTTATTACAAGTGTAAGTTTGAGATAAGCAAAAAAGAAAAAACTTCCCCCAAATGCATATGCACAGAGGAGATGTACTAGAGTAAGTTAAAATGGACTGATTCTCTTGAATAATTTGTACCTTTGGTTTGATCTTTGGTTGTGTTTTCTTGTAGGTTGTGCTCATGATCCTTGCATGAATGGTGGAGAGTGCAAGATGGTTGCCTCCACTGGGAGAATAGTATGTGATTGCAAAGAAAATTTTGCAGGGAAGTATTGCAATATTGGTAAGTATAACAACCTACAGGCAGACAGAATTAGGAGTTTTCATCTGGATGTTAGGCTGGTGGGTTTGGCTCCATTGCATTCTGCATTTGAGGACATTTTTTGTAACAACTGAAGAGTCACACAGAACAAGGGTTTAATATATTTATCCAGTGTAAAACATAACACACACTTCACCACTGAGACTCTGGTTCTAAAAATATTTTTTCATGTCCTTTACTTCATAGAAAATCAAACATAGAAATGTTAATCAAATTACACATGCTTATGAAATAAGTGCATGCTTCCATTCTGCAGAATCAGTCACAGAGTTGTAGTCTAGAGCTACTGCCTCCCTACATCCACACATCCTCTCATAAAGCAGGGATTTACATTTGAAAAAATCTAGCAGCCATTCCTTCGTGCACTAAATGACTGTGGGACAAAGAAAATGCTCACCCTATGGGTTACCTTACACTTTAATTTAATAGCACATTTATCCCAGTACAGGTTATACAAAACCCTTTCCTTTCTCTGGTGGGTCAGGGAAGAGAAATCTGCTTTTTGGTATCTATATGTTAGTCCTGCTTTGCATTTTAGATGCTATATAGTTTTGATACAACTTTCCTCCAGGAGAATTAACATTTATCCCTGCAGGGATTAAATCTGCTTGCAAAGCTTGCTTGCATGCTGTATCTGCAAGTTATGCCAGTGGCTACTTTATAAATAAATGTGCATTTTAGGCATAAATTTTAACAGACCTTCAGTCACACCCTCCTGTGACCCCATCAATTCACTGGCTGTGTCTTTCTGAGGGCATGAATCCCTTGGCTCATCAAAACTGAGGACAGGACTCCCAGTAGCTCTGGTGGGCACTTTCTTAATCCGAATGGGCAGTGGGGTAAAAACACCTGTTAATGAACACTGCAATTTGTATCTGGCGTTCTTTTTGTTACTCTGATAGTTAACAAATGGTGTAGCCAACTATTCTAGCTGGGGAAAAAAAGAAATCAAAACACTTGGGAGACCAGCAGTACAGCTGGAATAGCAAATAGCAGGAGTGAATGGGTAAATGGTCAGTGTATGAGCTGGTCCTGAATGTTCACTCACCAGGTACCTGATGAACCATGCAAAATAGCTTTGTGACCCTTTTAAGTCCTTCATAAAGAGCAGTATTTTAGCTCAGTTTTTTGCCCTTTAGTTACCCTGGGGAGATTGTCCCAGGCTTTGGGAATGCTGCTGCAGGGATCTGGGTGAGGGGCTGCACAGCACACGTGTGACCTGGAGCTCAGGGCAGGGCTGCACTCTGCTCGTTTTCACATTAAACTGCTTTTCCAATTCCTGTTTTATTATCAGCTTCCCCTGCCCGAAGCAGCAATGGTGCACAGAGACATCCACCCAGCAGGGCCTGGATCATAACCACCAGGGTGGCAGTGTTATAGCTGTCATACCGGTTTCTGCCTGACTAGCTTAGAACAAGAAATAAGCAGGTGCTCTTTGATTGCTTGAAAATAATAAAGCAAACATTTGGTTTGCTAAACAAGCGGCTCTGGATGCTTAGAATCCATCTGTGTTCAGCTGCCTAACACCCCTACACGGAATGGGAACTGAAAGATTGTGTTTATGTGTCAGGGCCTTGCAGAGAGTCTTAAAAAAGAAAAAAACTCTTTGTCAAGATGTAGTCATTCTAAATTAATGCAAATAAACGAGTCTTCAGGTCTATAGACCTGGTAGTATCACCACAGTAGGGTAATGGAATTCTGATGAAAGTGCTACAGGCTTGTATTCTCTCAGCACTCAGAAATTATTAAAAATTTTTTTGATTAATTTTTCTTTGACCCTTCAATTTGATGCAGTGAACAGAAATGGCTTTTTTCTTTGTTTCCTTTTTACTGTCTTGTATAGTTTCCCTTGTCTAACAGGATGCACTTGTGAAGTTACCCTTTAGTTGGACTAGCTGGTGGCTATAATGCTTGATTCAGAGAAAGTGTTAGAGTATTTCCTCTCCAAAGTGTACTTGATTCTGAATTATCAGTTAAAGAGGCAAGCCAAGGTGTGATGCAAAAATATCTTATATTTCCTTTTTTTTTTTTTTAAGCAGAAATCACTCAATTTAATAAACAGGAAGCCCAGACTGTTATTGAGCTGTAATGTGTTTGAGGTATCTCTGATGTACTCTGCCCTTGACTTACACAAAGAATAACCAGCTTTCATATGTGTCTAATAGAAAATCAGCAAATTTATCTTAATTACACTCATTATACTCAACAAATATTAATAAATAAAGTACCATCCTTCATCCATCAGATCACAAGCCTAAGCACTACTATGACTCAAGCATTGGTACAGTAGACTGAGGAGCAAAACCAAGAGGAAAGTACTGAGAAACACTTCTCTTGGTTGAGGACTTACTTAGCAGATGCTTGGACTATCATATCTGTCAGACCTTTACCTGTTTTCCATGAATTTGTCTAAACTCTTTAGTACTCCTTTATGCTTTTCCCTTTCACAGCATTCCATATCAAGAAGTTCTAGAATTTAAATACATATGATGAAAAAAAGTATTTTCTATTGTTAACAAAAAAATATACTGCCTGGTAATTTTATTCTTCCCCTTTGAATAGTGAGTAACAGAATAATCATAACTTTCGTGATTTTAAAGATACCTATTTATCTGTCCATTACTTTTTGGACTACAGTGTCCCTGTCAGTACTCAAAACTCATATTTGATCTTGAAATTCTCTTGCAAACAATCATTATGTATGTGTGTTTGTGTATATATGTGTATATAAATATATATGTATATTTCTAGCTCATTATCATAAATGACCACATAGATACTGGAAAATTGTGAGCTGACTTAAAGAAAAACAAAAAAGAGGTGATAAAAGTAACAGAGGAGATATCCATAACAAAGGAGATTGATATACAAAAGACAGTTTCTAATATAGATTTCTATTCTTTGTGGTAATACATTATTTTCTTCTTAGAGAGGAAACTTTCAGTACTAAAGAAAGAACTGCCATTTAAAAAAGTGTTCTGAGACAGTTTTTGTGCATAGGATATCAGTGAAGTTTAATTTTGAAGGAAATTAGATATATCGCCAACAAATCGTTCCCCAAACAGATGCTGTTTAAAATTGTTCAAGGACCCATGTTTAATTAGATTCAATTCATAATAATTGCCCTTAAATATGCACCTATATTCAGAAATAAGGATTTTGTGCTAAAAGAGTTGCTGCATTCTCTTTGGAAACAGCTCTTGCTGAGACAGTTCTGAATCCAGGCCCTAGGTGAGGATTCAGAATCAATTGTCCAGCCATAGTAGCAATGGTTGTCTCACTGAACACAGAAAGTTACCAAAAGGGCCCAAATCCAACCACTTTAGCAGTGGTAAATGCAGGCAAGAAGTGAAACCTGAGAAAGATGTGAGTGGAACATTTTATCTCTAGCCCAGGTTGGCACAGGGAACGAAGAGTGAATTTATTTGGTCAATAATTAACTTCAGAAATACTTAGCTTCACTGGAGGTTATAACTGATGACAAACAGTTATAAATATGTAATTGTAAAATTACTTTGACATTTTATGTTTCTTTGAACAGATAGGAGCCATGGTGGAGATGTTGGATGAATGCAAAGGGATACACAGCTAAAGACAGAGGAGGAGTTAGCTGGCCAGAGGACAGATAATTCATTATAATATGCATTTATGGAGAAGTTAAAGGGGGTTAAAGGGTAAAGGAAGGAGATGTAGAATTTTTTTTCAGGGGTTAGTGCCTTTAGGTTTCTGTGGTTGAAACCCCACCATTGCATTCACACTTTTTGCTTTAGTTGGTAATATGTGAATGGAAATGAATATATATTTTGCCAGACTTCTGTGTAAAGCACTTCTTTTTTCTTACCACTGCTTTGTTACTGTTGGTTGGATGTCAGTTGTTAGTAAATTTGGGTTACTTATTTGTATTTTAATTTTATTCTTGATTTATTCTTATTTATCCTTTGTTTATATTCTGATATGTTAATGGGGTTTACTTAGTCAACAAGTCCTTTCCTGAAGCATTTCCTCACTGTGGTTGTGGGTTGCACTAGGTTTGAGCATATTGGGAGCACTGCACAGAGGATTACACATTTTGGGTTTTCTTTGGATTAAGGTTTGGGTAGCCATAATGGTTTTGATAACATTTTGGTCATGACAAAATATGAAGTTGGTGAAGGTATTTTTGAAAACTCTGCTTTGTAGTGTTTGGGGTATTTTCCTCATTAGGCTATGGATAATGGAATTAGAGGGGTACCATAGCTTTAAAGAAAGCATGAGTTGGAATGCTAATTGTGGAAGGCTTCTGGTTATGTAAGGAGATGTGGTGTATGTCAGAAGTAGGTTGAGGATTTTCAGAAAAGGAAGATGATCGAATAGCTGAATATATAATTACATACAGGAAAAAAACCTTCTTGGCCACATATTTGGGGGTTAAACTGGGGGAGTTTGAGGTAATAGAATTAGCAAAAATGACAGCAAACCCACCTGTTTAGTGGTTCTTTTACTGAAATAGTGTGTTGGCAGTTTTCTACTAACAAAACTGCCTTAGTAAAGGAAATTCAGCTCTGGAGGCTGGAAGGAAAGTTTTAATATTTTTTTTTTTCTGAAGAAGGCAGAAGATAATGCATTGTAACTTTCTGGTTTATATTTACCCTGTACTAGAATGCTTTTGGATTAATGTTTAGTTTTTTACTTTCTAGAAATGCAGGAGAAAACAGGGTGAAGTAGAATAACAAGGTCAGTTGGCTGACAATGATAAATGGGCATTTAACCAGTCAGTCAGTCCCCCAGTGAACCTGGACAAGTAGATCTGGAAGTGAGACTTGAAAAGGATTTCTAAGTGGAGCTGAGGAGATGCTTGTTGCTTGCATGTATGAAGCACTGGGCTTAGTAATCAAATTATGCTGAAAAAGAATAAAGTCATTATTTCTCCATAGTTGTGGAAAAATAGATGGAACAGCTGATAAAAAAGCAACATAATGTATTAATACGGCTTGGAGAGGTGATTATGTTATTTGCACTGGACAAGATTTATAGGTCACCATGGAATTTGAATGAAGGGAAGGCATTGGTTAATAATGCAAGGATAATGAAGAGAAAGCCTAGAGCACCACTGCAGAAATAGTAATGGTGGGTTGGATTTATATCAGATTTTGAATTATTAACAGGATAAAAACTATGCCCAGTAGACTTGCCTGCAATGCTCCGTGGTAGGAGGCAGTGGAAGATGAAGAAATGGGTGAGCATGGCATTGTCCACTAAGCCTCCACCTCTGATTCATTGCACTGAGACAGTGCCACTCTAGGGGATGGTGAACAGGAGGCCAGAGACAGCTGTGGCTCTGCAAAACAACCATTCCATGTCATTTGTGGAGGTGGGAGATGTGAGCAACGACAGACAGGCTCTTCTTATCTCCCAGCCTTCTTTATAATTTTAGGACCAAAACAAAACTTTTGGCTAATACAGAGAAAAACAACAATGAAGAAGGAAGTACTGTTTGCATGGAGGCTATGGATTAGTAATTTATGCTTGACACCTTGGCAAATGTGGGCTACAGAGGAGAGCTAATGAGCTATGCTGGTAGCAGCATGGCATACAGCAAGGACTACCTCTGTAAGGATTGAGAGATAAGGCAGATACCAAAGAACAGGAAAAATTCTCAGGTCAGAGATAGGAGGACAAAACATTAGTGGTTCTCTCCAAAGCACGAATGGCTTAACCAGTCGCCATAAATATCCAACTTGGAGATTTTAAGTCTGCCTTTGTCCTCGTTCTGGGCTGCCATATTATCTATCTAAAGCAGGTTGGAATTCGTTTTGCAAAAGCATGTTGTAGTATTCAAGCATAAAGACTGCAAATTTAACCCCCAAAAAAGGAGGGCAAAAGACTGAGGTTGGTAACCATGTGTGAACTGTAGACTCCCCTCACCCATTCCATGGCTAACTGAAGTGCTGTATGGTCTTGAAATGCCTCCTGCATCAGAAAAAAATCCTGTGGTGCATTTCAGTTGGTCATACATACATTTAAATGTTGAGATTTCTGAGACTGTGGCATTGGGGTGAGGGCAAATACATGCTGTAGATACTGAGTCTATTGTGTGCCAAGCTCAGAGCTCTGTCTTCAGGTCTGGTTGCACTTTCTGAAAAAGAAATCTCTTTGGGATTTTTTGAAGGTAGATTTCTGATTGCATTTTCAAACATTCCCCACAAGCCCACTGATTTTTGAAATCTTTGAANTTATATAGACATGCATTTTCAGATGCTGGTGGGCACTAAGCTTTCTGTGTTTTGCTCTGTATCCTAGTATAAACTAATATGATTAATATTGGCAGCTGCTAATATGAAGCAGTTGTTTAGTCCTTACTCTTGTGAGAGTGCCTGACTTGGCAGCAGTGTTACTGGGTGCTGGTTAACTGA
>VZTT01061143.1:0-31066 GCA_013400855.1 Buphagus erythrorhynchus
GGGAAGGCAGCTCCCAGCCCGTGGGCATGGGAGGAATTTTGAAGCAATTCAATATCTACCTGATCTTTGGCACCCTGCAGGCTAATGGAGCTCAGGATGGCTTTGGTACTCTGAGCTGCCAAATGACACCACAAACCTGGGACCTCTTTCAAAATAAACCCAGTGGCTAATCCTGCTGCCCTCAGCCACCTCTGGCAGTGTCCTGTCCCACAAACACATCACCTCAAAGCCAAGTGCTCAGCTGCAAAGTGAGGTCCTTTACAATGTGGTGCCACAGAATTAAACTTTTTCTCGGGCTGCATCCCCATCCTCTCTTTGCCTTTGCAACACCTGAGGCTGCTCAGTGAGTGGAAGAACACAGCACCACAAACAGAGGAGGGAATGTCAGCTGTCACTGCCAATATCTTGGATTTGTTTCCTTGCTTGCATGTACTGGGAATAGAGAATTATATTTCAGTTTTATTGGCAGCTGGTTTATTTTGTATTTACAATGACCTAGATTGCCAGTTTACAATCTGCCTGCAAAGCAGATGAAACTCTGCTCTCTCCCAGAAGAAGACTTTGGGAATCAGCTGGCAGGGACAAACTGTACAGCACCACAAGTACTTGCCTCTTCTAATGCTCCCATTTCTTACAGAACCAGGGAAAAGAATATTGCTGTAATGTCCCTAAATTTAGGATTCACAACAACAACGACAAGAATAATAAATAATCATAGAGTAACAGAATGGTTTGGGTTGGAAGGGACCTTAAATCCCATCCAGTGCCACCCCTTGCCATGGACAGGGACACCTCCCACTGTCCCAGGCTGCTCCAAACCCCATCCAGCCTGGCCTTGGACACCTCCAGGGATGGGGTAAATTGATAAAGATGAGGAAATAATTCTAATACAGGCAAATGACACGGAGCTGTGATTTGTATTGAGAAACACTGAACAGCAATCTATTTGTTTTCCTTCTCAGATTTTGCAAGTACTGCCATTGCTGCAAAGCCCCAGACATGTTTATATTTTAAATATGTCAGAAATAGACCTCAAGTTTGAAAAAAAATCAATGAGATTCTATTAAACATTGAAATTCCCAGCTTTTTTTTTTTTTTTTTCACTTTTTTTGTGCTGGTATCTTTCAAATCTGAAAGACAATTTGGGCGGATTCAGTGCTTGCTTCAGAACAGTTGTGGGTTTTTTAAATAACACTCCACTACCCAAATTTTTCTCTCTCCAGTGCTCACTGAGAAAAGAAATTAAACAAAACTATTCTGTAACATGCCAGACTACAGAATATCATTGCCCCCATCTCTGGCTCCAAACCAGGAATTCATAATAACACCTTACATAAGCATTATTTTCATTAACAGATTGATAAAGACAATGTCAAGCCCAAGAACAACCCTGACAATAAAATTGCAGCATCATCCTATTATTAGCACCACAATCACTCAAATGCTGAAAGATTTTTAAAGGAATTTTGGGATCAGGATTGTGTCAGCAATATACTAATGATGGCAATTCATGGTCACTTCAATCACACATTTAGGGTTTGTTGTTTCAAGGTAAAAGATTTGCTCTTGTTCCTTCATCCTTGTCTCTTCTACTGTCACCATCAACGTTATTAAAAAAGTTTCCCTTCATGTTCTCTCTCTGTCCAAGTCTCTGCAGGAAGGAAATTCAGATTTATATAAAAGTGAGAATGAACTGTGGACACATTATAAACAGTATTTTAAGGGGAATTTAAACCCTGCTAAAACAACCTTGTCATTTGGCATGGTCATTCAAGGAAAGGTAAGACATTTCCTCCTTATAAAAATGATGGAAATATTAAAATGATGCATTTCTGCAATCCAAATGATGTTTTGCCTTTGGTGTGAAAGAAAAATTCTCTGGAGGACAGAATAAAACGAAGATGTGAAATCTTTATGAGGAACAAGGAATGACATGAGCTGTGCACCTTCTTCCCATGAACCTCCACCTGTGAATTGATGCTTGGGATGAAGTTCTCATCGCCTCTGTCCACTGAATTAACAAAATACTCAATTTTCCCAGTGCACATGCCTTGTTTGTTGAATTGATTAGCTTCTCTACAAGGTAAATGTGCACTGCACTTGGAAGAGGTTCACAGCTGAGGAGATCCAGCCCCTGGTGTGGGGATCCCACTGAAGTCAGCAAGTCCAGCCCAGGAGCAGATGGAGCCTCTGTGGGACCAGGCTGATGCTCAGATCAGATATTGCCTTTGTGCCAGGAAAAAAAAATGTGTCAAAAAGCACCACCAGAGCTCTGATCAACATCTTCCTCTGGGATAAAGAAGAGTTCTGATAAAAAACGTGCTGCTAGTGTGAATGGGTGATGCTGCAAACGGAACAGTGGCTGGTGTTTTAATTCCAATTACTAACAAATTGCACAGCCTGCTAACACCCTACACTGGGAGGGCATCTACTCACAAGGCATGCACACCCCCAGATGGGACCTGCTGGAAACAAACACGTGCCAGAAGCTGGAAAGACAGAAAGGAAAGCCCTGTGGAACAAAACCTGTGCTCACAGTAAAAGCAAGAGACAACACCTCCCCTGTTATTTTGTAATTCATCACACCTCTTGAAGTGTCACAGCAGTTTTACAGCTTGCAAAAGTTATTAAGGTTAAAATTAATCACAATTATTATTTTTTTTAATTATGAGAAGATAGAGAATGCAAAATAAACACCAAATTAAAACAATCTGAGCTAGCACTTCTCATTGTCCAAGTTTGTAATTGGAACATGTCACTGTTGACAGGTGAAGGGAACAAGCCTTATTATTCCTGGAAAAAATATAAATGTAACCCAGAAGAGATGCATATGAGAAGAGAACCAATCAAAAGGGTCTTCCTTTCCCCTTCTTTACATTTGGGCACTGATATTTATTCCTTTAGCATCACATAATTCCCATTCCTAAGGACTTGGTTTTCCAAGTATCTGTAGGCCCAAACTGCTGCAGTTAGAATTCACTTTTCCTGCCAGACTGACCAAATGTTCAGAAAACTGAACCTGGGACATTTCTATTTGCATCACATAAATCTGTCTGGTTTGATTCACAAGGATTGTAAAATCCAGGTTTACCTGGCTCTCTCTGAACTGAGCATTTCATTATTTCTTTTTTTCCCAGCTAACAAGGGGAAACAGCCACAGGCTGTGGCAGGGGAGGTGCAGGTTGGACATTAGGAAAAATTTCCTGACTGAAAAAGAGAGGAGAGCATTGGAAGGAGATGGCCAGGGAGGTTTGTCCCCATCCCTGGAGGTGTCTGGATGTGGCACTCAGTGCTCTGGGTGGGTGACAAGGTGGGGATCAGGCACATGTTGGAATCAATGGAGGGCTTTTCCAACATCAGTGATTATAATTCCACAAAGGTTGACAGGTACAAGCTGCCATCCCCCCTCCTCACTCCATCAGCCACCATCCCACTCCACCCTGAGCCCCTCCTGGAGCAAACCCAGCTCCTTCCCTCCTGGTGGTGTTCAGAGAGCTGATAATCGCTTCTCTTGTGGCTCATTTGCCTGATCGCTCTCATTTCCACGGCACCAAAAGGATTTCCTCTCCTGCTGGATAATGCCTGCACCCAAGAGAGGGTGACAAAAGCTCCCGTGACTGTTTCATGACTTCACAGAGTGACTGGCACAGTCAGTGGTGAAAGCTCCAACACTAATCCATCCCTGGTGATTGCTCCAAGATTAGGATAATAAATTATGCTTTTTTTTTTCTTTTTTTTTCCTGCATTTTTGGCAGGCACAAAAATGAAATGAGACGAAGAGCTCACTGGGTCTCTCTCTCTCACCTAAAATCTCTCCCTCCAAGAGTGACCCAGACTCTCTGGAGTTAATCTTGTCAGGAAGAGGAGATGAGCAAAGCTGTCTGGGATTTATGTATCTATGTTGTCTTAGGGGTACAACCATAAAAAGCCAAGCTAAACTTCTTAAAAGACCAAAAAAAAAAAGTCCACATTATCATCTATAAATTTTGACCACAGAACTGAGTAATTTCTGGTCCCAGGCAGAGATGGAAAAGAGGCAACAAGAGTAGGCAGGGATCATCAGACAAAACATAACTTATTCACCTTTAAAATATGCCTTTTCACATTGCTCTATTAGATTTTGCACTCTGCATTAAATGCTGAACCCTTGAATGATTTGTTCTAACTCTTTGCAATCTTAGGTCTCTATTTTCCAGTAGCATTATTGCGTAAGAGTGATAAAAATACAGATTTTGCAATTTAATGTTTAATGGGAAGTCTGAAGTTGAAGAGCTACGTTATGATCTGTGGATTTAAATAAAAACACAATATGGTGCTCTTTGGAGATTTCAGAGTTTCCAATGCCCACCTAGCTCTGAAAATGCCCAGCTCTGAAAATTTGTCTTTTTTACCTTGAAAACAGAAAGTAACCACAGTCAGGCACAGCCAACATAAAACCAACATTATTAAAAACAGGGGTGAAACAGCCACCACCAGGTCACTTCCACACAGAAATGACAATTATTGCACAGAGAACTCAATTGTTCATCCAACTACACTGTGCAAATGCAGGGGTGGGATTTGCATATGCAAATGTTGGTCTTTTCATATTCAAATACATACACCTGCAAAGTGTTTTTTAGAGGTCAGCTGAAAATATTGCCTAAGGAGTTCAGACTTTTTCAACACATCAGATATTTTCACAATTATTCATCACTCTGTCTTGCCCTTGTTTTCTAAACCACTCCTTTAAATCAAACTAGCAAGATTACAAGGGAAAAAAATACCATTAACAGATAACAGATTATCCTGAAAGGAAAATAATACAAATTAACAAATTACAAAAAAGGAAGAGGAATAGCAAAACTTTTTTAGGGCTGCGTTTTCTCTTGTCATACAGCACCCCTTACCATGGCATTACAGAGATCAACCAACAGGAAAGATGAAAGGCCTGCTGTGGTCTCCCCTGCTTCAAACACTTCAAAACATGGAATTCATCCAGTGAAGGATCAAAAGTTGCATCTTTCACTGGAACTGCATCTCGTTTTCACAGCAGACATGCAGGTTACAAATATTTCTGTGTACATTCCGTGCATGGAAAATGCCTTTGGCAAGGACTCAGGCACCAGGGAGGATGTGTGCAGGCCAAGGTGTTTGCAGGGGACCAGCTGGAACAGGATTTTGGCCATTTGCAGTTGCAGGTTGTGATACAAGAACAGCTGAAGTGAATTTGGTCTCCAGGAACACACTCTGCCTCTTGAAAATGCCCTTCAAAACACCACAGTCCAAATGAAGTCCAAAAAATTGGGAGCACTGACAATTTGAAGGTTTGTGACTCCTTTGGTTGAGCACCTGAGCCCCATAAGCACATCTGGTTCCCTCAGGGTCTGTGTTCTAGTGAGAGATGGCATTTTCACAGCAGCCAGGGGTGCAGAAATGAAGATAAAGCATTGAATTTCCAAGGATACCAGAGGATGAAAGCATGGATACAAATCCAGAAGCCCAAAAGAGAGGCCAAGCTCCAAAATGGCTCAGAAGGCCAATACTTGACAGGGCTCCAGGCTGACATCAGAATTCATATTTTTTGTCTTGCAGCTCATTTCTTGGGGAACCTGGGAGGTGAAACACGGCTGTGCCACTGATTCTTATAATCCCAGGGTTTGAGACATTCCACAGGAATTCTGATAGATGCAAAAAGAATCAGTGCCAGGTAGAAGCAAAAACACATTCTCCTTATTTTAGCAAACTTCTCCCAACACCACAACCGGGAGTTTTTACCTTGCTAGGCCAAACTCAGCGAGTTTGATCCCGAAAAGGTTGGGATGGGTGCTTTAGGAAGTGCTGAGGAGCAGTAAATCCAGCTGAACACAGTTCCCCAGGGCTCACGAGTGGTGGCTCGGGGCAGTTCTGCATCTCCTCCCACCCAGGAGCAGCATCACCCCCTCTCCCTTCTGGGGAGAGCCCTCTCCTTCTCTTCTCTGGTTGAAAAATCAAATATTGCCTTTTAAATTAAGGCAGTAGCAGGAAAACCACCATTTGCCCACTACACCAACATTTTATTTCAACATTTTGCTTTTCCTGCAATTTCCAGGACATTCTTGAGAACAACCTGAACTTAAAGCTGTAAGAATCTGCCCGCACTGCCCTGTGTGCACTTGAGTACCAGTCTGGGCTTGCATTATGCTTCTGCAGCAGAAGAATCATAAAAGAACCTCAAAGCCACTCCATTAAAAGACAAGTTCTGAGCCCTCACATCAGCAGTTTACTTTTCCAAGTGCTGGTGCAGTCCAATGACCCAGCATTGTCATCTCTCAGCTCATTTGTGGTTTGGGGAAATGAATCAAGACTTGCCAATGTCTGCTCTGTGGTGAAAGAAGCCCACAGATAAGTAGGACTCCTTTTATTATCAACATGAAGTGTTATATTTCAAAATATGCATTCCCAAGGAGTGAAATACACGGAAATCTTGTGAAAAGTTGTGTCTCTCAAAACACATTAAAGGAACTTCTTAAAACTTTTCTAAATAAAATCCTTAACTCTGGAGATAGGCCTGAGGAGGGGGGAAAAATGTAGTAAAAACAAAAAACAACATAAAGTCTAAAAACCACAAGGAAACATAATTTGATGGGAATTGCAGGTCATTCCTGCTGCCATCAGGAAAGGAATTAGGGTGTGGGGGACTGCTTAATGCTCCATCATGTGGAACATAAGTCAATAAAATTTTAGTTATTCAGTAAAATGCCATTGCAAAGTCTCCTTGCTTGACTTTGCCACTGCTGCTCTGAGTGTTGGGTCTGAATAACTTTGCTGGGAACGTTTTCTGTTTGCTCTCCTTATCTGAGCCATTTATTACAATTGATGCAACAATGTGTTATCACATCAATATTAATAGGAACACACTGATAATAAGATGACTTTTCCATGTTTCACAGTCATGCATGGAAATTGTATTCAATCACACAAAATATTTCATAAATTACTGGCAAATTGTGGTAAAACAGTATTTCAACAACATCAGAACATACAAAGAAGTCAAAAATAATAAGTCTAATTTTTTTTTTTCGTCTGGATCATGCATGAGAAAAATTGGTGGAATAAATTAAGGAAATATAGAAAGAGAAACCACACCAAATTTCAGATTAATAAACAGCCAGGCAAATGAAGTGCAAATTAACACAGTCACCAAGAAATAGGTGATCTGCATGACCTGTAAGTGGGAAATATGGTCTCAGTAATAAAAGAATCAAAGAGAAATCAGCCAGAAGAGCACCTCTTTCCTGCATGGCATATTTGCTGCCTAAGGGTCGGGTAAAATGAATTATTATCAGCACCTGGCAGCCACACAGGGATGCAGGGACACCCAGCCCCACTTTCCCATTGGTCAGGCATCCCTTACCCCCAGCACGTTATCATGGCTAAAACTTCACCCTGTTCTTACAAAAGGGCCAGGCTGAGGACAGGGAGATGAAAATTCAATATATAATTAGCCATTCACAGCTGGAATAGCCACTTGTGCCATTCTGAAGCAGGCAGCAGGAACAGGAGTGCAGCAGGGAGGGTTTTCACAGACCCTGCACTGCTCCAGCCCTGCAGGACACGGAGCTTCTGTGCAGGGACAGGCACAGATGTCAGAGACACGGTGACATTTCATTTCTCACCCAGGTCTCACTGCTGATGTGCAGCCCAGGCGTTACTCACAGCCTCATTTTAGGCACTGCTCTCTCTCCACAGAGCCCTGGCAGATAAAACCCCCGAGGTGGAGCCCCCAGAGCTGCAGGGACAGCAGCTGAGTCCCCCCCAAAGGCATCGCCTTGGGTCAGAGCATCCATGGATGCAGTGACACTGGGAGAGGGCAGAGCAGGCTCAGGGATGAAGGAAAGATAAAGCCTGGACATCTGCCAGCTGCAAACTCAAAAAAAAGAGTCCCAATTCAATAGCCCAGATGTGATTTATGCCTGGTATTTAGTAACATAAACACCGGTGTGTTGAACAAGATTTATGTGCAATTTGGGCATTGCTTGTATCCGAATCCATCTTTAAATTAGAAACACCACACGCTTCTGACCAGGAAAAAACAACCAACCCCTAAACCCAGGTAAAGCAGAATATGACAACAAGCTGGAAAGAGCAACATTTTTGCATGTCAAAATTAATAAATGTCATATCTTTTGCTCATGCAGAAAAAAAAAAAAATGCAAGGTCACTTTCAGCAGCTCTAGTGAGCACTAGCATACTGTATGTGGGGTTTTAACATAATATAAAGCCATCTGGTATGGAAACTCGAGCTCAGCAGATGCATTTGGAAAACAGAGCATTCATTTTTATTGTGCACTAAAATTACATTTAAAGTGAGCTCAAAAGCATAACTAAAACAGATTGTTCCTTCCAGCATTTGTGTTGCAGGCATTGATGGGGCCTCTGTTTGTGGAGTCTGTGTTCAGACCTTTGGTCTGCCTCCTCTCCCTGTCATAATATTAAAAGGGAAACATCTTTCTTTCAGATAAATACAACTCCAAATAATCATCTAAATGCTCTCTTATGCTTGTTAGCTATTCAGCTTTTCCTAAGAAAATACAGTATTTGATTTCAAAGGTTGTGCTCAATGAAAATCCATTTGACCAGAAAAGCAAAGCATTACAGGCTGACTGGTTTTTCTATTAGCTGCATTAATTCTAGATCTTCACAGCAAAATAATTATATAAGAGAAAAAGGCAGACAAAAATATCAGGCATTTTCTCTTCCTGGTACTGAAAAAGGCACAGATTTGGGACAGTGATAACACCATACCCAGCACCCTTTTAAGTAACAAGTTCATCTAGAACTTGTTATTAAGAATCCACATTTTTGGAGCTTCAGTGTGATTAGGTTTTGTCTCTAGAGACTGGAAATTGGTTACCTTCAACAAAAAAAAAGACAATCCTAACTAAACCAGCGACATATTTGGTCTTGCATACAAACTGCAGTAATTTAAGAAGTTAAAATAATTCTTGAACTCTTTGTAAGATTTCAGGCAGACAAAATGTTCAAACACAGTTTTCAGTCAGAGTGGTCTTAAATCAATAGGGGCAGTAATGTTTTCTTTATCTGGTGAAGAAGCCAATGTAAGGAAACATTCTCAAAACTGACTGCTTTTTCCATAAATCAGAATTAACCTGCAAGAAACTTTGAAGTCTTTTAAAAAGCTGTAGATTTTTGGTTTTGTTTTTGTTTTTTTTTTCTTTTTTGGTTGATCAATTTGGGGCAAAAACCCCCACTCACCCAATCCTAACTTTTTAGTGTTTGCAAAGAGAATTCCCCATCACCATCAACTTCCCCCTCATTTCTGCTAAGCCAAGCTTATGTCCCAGAGAGACACAGCTTTAAAGAGCTTTGAAACACTCCCTGGAGTTGCTCCTCTTTACTTCCAGACCCACATGTGCCTCCACTCTTACCTTACTCATGACTTAGGTGGCTCAGATCAGAGGATCTCCATGACTCTAAATTCTTGTTTTTCTCCCAGATCTTCCATCACAAGTGGAATATTGCCAGCACAGACCCCACCCTGCCCCTACCAGGAAAGGATTTTCCCTTGCCTGAGCTGTAACAGTGCTGGCTCTTTTCCCTTCTTTTACCTTCCCTAAATTCCAGCTCTCAATGTCTCCTATAATGCACTAGTCAAGCTTATAATTCACACTTGCTATAAACCTTTAGATGATGCTCTCAATGAAAGGCTCTACTTATATAAAAAATAATAAATGCATGAGTTGGATTGTATATCAGCAATATTCCTCCTAGGAAACTCATCTTTTATGTTGAAGCTCTGGAAAACATAGAACACCAGTCATATTTAACTTCCTTTTCCTGTTCTTCCCCCTGGGTGTCACAGATTCATGCAGTGGCTTTCAGGACTTTCTTTGGTTGTCACATAAGCCAGAGAAGAGAGAAGAGAGGAAAAGGAAGAGAAGAGAAGAGAAGAGAAGAGAAGAGAAGAGAAGAGAAGAGAAGAGAAGAGAAGAGAAGAGAAGAGAAGAGAAGAGAAGAGAAGAGAAGAGAACAGAAGAGAGGAGNAAAGGAAAGGAAAGGAAAGGAAAGGAAAGGAAAGGAAAGGAAAGGAGAACCTAAAATACTTTGGGGTTTTCTTTTGTTTGCAGAGAATGAAAATATAATTGCTCCTGGCAGAGGTATGGAACTGCTGAAAGTCAAATCGATTCTGAATCTATGGGCCCAGAGTAAGAGCAGAGAGGTCTGAGAGCCTAATTATCTCAAAAGTGATCTGAGATGTGCAGTGAGCTTCTAGAAACGTCCTGCTTGTCTGCTGGTGTTACTGAGTGCTGCCTTGTGGGTGGTTCAGTCAGTGGCTGGCTGAATATCCCCCAGGATTTCACCACTGCTCTCGGAAAGAACAATTCCTCCAGCGTGTTTCCAACTCTGCTCTCTCTGCTGCTCCGGATGCAAGTCCTGCTGTCAGAGCCCTGAAGTGCTGCTGGAGCCAGGGCTGCAGCCCGTGGCAGGTTTGGGAAGGCATGGATGGCACAGGTGGCACAGCACACGCCGTGTCCTCAGCCATGAATAAACGAAAGGACATCATGCAGAATCAGGCTGCAAATTTTTTAATCTACTTGTCAAAAGTTATTTAAGGGATTAATTATACCCAGCTATTGACTCGCTCTGTGCTACAGCCTGTATGATCACAAACTGCATTTGTCAAAATAACAGGGTTGGTTAATGGGCGTGAGCTGTGAGTGTTGTGTTCAAGGTGCTGGAAGGGTTGTAGGGTGTGACAATCCAGCACTCCATGGCTTCCAGACCTGCAGGGAGGATGCACTGGGGCTTTTCCACACAAGGGCACAGAGTGACAGCACAAGGGACAATGGCTTCAAACCGAGAGAGGAGGTTTAGATGGGATTTTGGGGAGAAATCCTTGCCTGTGAGAGTGGGGAGAACTGGCACAGGGTGCCCAGAGCAGCTGTGGCTGCCCCTGGATCCCTGGAAATGTCCAAGGCCAGGCTGGACATTGGGATTGGAGCAGCCTGGGACAGTGCAAGGTGTCCCTGCCATGGCAGGGGTGGCACTGGATGATCTTGAAGATCCTTGCAGCCCAAACCATGCTGTGATTTTATGATTCACAGACTTCCACTGTCTCTGCAACGGCATCTGCATAGAGCCCTGCATGAATTCTGAGAACAAAATATCAACAACACAAGTGTGTCATTCAATAGAAAAATTCAAGGCTGAAGATGGCAAATTAGCCTGGAAGTGAAGACAAACAAGTAAATGAACTCTTGGATGGACAAGCCTTCAGAAGCAATAACAATTCTGGCAGTCTCAGGGAGGGCTGCCTGTTTTCTATTAGAAGCAAAGAACAATTCAGGAGCTCTTAAGGTTTGACATTTACAGAAGGTCAGGCTACAGACTCTCTTCTGGCCTTAAACAATGCAAACAAAAGGAGTTTTCTCTCTCATAAATTTTTGTTAGACAAGATACTCTTAAAATCTCTGGAGCTGTGCACAGATACGCTGGATGAATATATTTCCATCTTTTAGACCCAAGGTAGGTGGTGAAAAGAGAAAGAACAGATCTCAACATTATAGGAGTAACTTCCCTGAGAAGTATTTCTTATTCCTCTTGTGAAAAATAAATCTATGATAATAAAAACAATGAGGAATGCTGCAGAATCACCACCACAAACAGCAGCAATTTATTGATGTATATTTAGCATTTATTTTGATGTATATTTAGCAGTACCACTTATTGATGGATGCTCTAATGACTGTTTTTAATAAGGTCCTGATCCAAGGAATTTCTTAATGCAATAATAACAGAACCAACTCTATAGCCAATATATACCACTATTATGGAAATTTAATTTACAAATATAAGTCAAGTTTAAGTCTAGTGAAGTTTTTCTTCCTTTCATAGATGTTTAATTGGCATATTTTTGCTGATTGGGGTCTCTATTTGACTGGTAAAAGAACTATGTAGAATATTATGTGAACTAGTTTCAGTAGTAAAATGAGCTAGTTAATTCTTTATTTTGGCATTTCTTCTCCTATGGAATATACCCAGATATTATTGTAACATTTCCTACCAAATCAATGGCATTCCATTGCGTAAATAATAAAACAATGAGGAAAACCACGACAAAGAAACATAAAAAGCCCAAAAACAATCAAACAAAAATCAAACCAGGCAAACAAAAACCATCAACAACAACAAAAAAGACCTGCAGAGAAAGGTAAAGAAATCTAAACTTATTATAATAGGAAAGTTTACAGTTGATTCAGAGTTATTCTCCCATTATCTCCTTTCCCATCCTCTAATTTGCCTCTTGTGGTTTTCCAGGTGGGGCTGGGGTTTTCTTCAACCTCTCTGAAGTCTTTTTCAACCTTTATTCATATTTGACCTTCATCCTTTGGATATGAAAATATTTACACTCAAACTCTGAGGTCACAGAATAACTGAAAAAAGTTCTGGAATTATTCCCGAGTCACTTTCTTTGTTCTCCAACACACACAGGTGCCAAGAAGTTTCTTAAACTCAGTCTGTGATACTTCAATAATAAAAATTACCTTGAAATTACCAATACCATAGGATCACAATTCTGTGATTTGGGTTGGAAGGGACCTTCAAGATCATCCAGTTCCAACACCTTCCACTGTCCCAGAGTGCTCCAAGCCCCATCCAGCCTGGCCTTGGACACCTCCAGGGCTCCAGGAGCAGCCCCAGCTTCTCTGAGCAACCAGTTTTTGTCAGATTTTAAAATAAATAAATCTGTGCATGCCCTTGTAGAATTCTGGATCTTGCAACCAGCTCTGTGCCACAGTAAAATATCTGTATATATGTACCTCAGTTGTTAGTGCACCTTCTGCCTTGATTAAACAGCAACAGCTGCCACTAAATTTCCACAGACATGACCCAGACTGTCCCTTGTATTTAGGTCCAAGCCACACATAAATTAAAATAATTATGAACTCCATTAAAATAAGGCAGTGAACTCGAGCTACAAAGGTTTGTTTTCTTTGCCAACATCCACAAATAACTCCTCAGTTTTAATGAGATTTTTCTCTTTTTACCATACACCCAATTAGGGAGCACTTCCTCTCTCTGTGCTTTGCAATTTTGGGAAGCTTTGGGCAGAGAAACCCAAAGGAAAGGGGCTGATAGAGCTGGTACTGCTGCAGAAAAGAGCAGGATTTAATTTATACAGTGGAGCTGCATTTAATATAGGTTGCTCTGGCATAAGACAATGACTTTTGCAGCAGCCTGCTGGAATTAATTGTGTGGATGTAGAGCTGAAGTTTAACCCAGGGTAATTTGGTGAGGAAGGAGAGGTCAGTGCCACTGGGAGTGAAAGTTCTCCCTGATAAAAATTGTGATTTGAAGCTGTGCTTCATTGGGCTAATGGTAATGATGGAATCACTGTGCTTGAGAGTCTGTGGTTACACCGAGTTACAAAAGAGCAAATTTACCCCAAAGGTGAATCTGGGCACAGGGGTAACACAAGACTCAGGGGTCTGTACCTGCTACACAGGTGGATGTGGAAGAAGTTTACATGTAAACTGGGAGTATTTAACCAGAATTATCAACATTTACATAAAATACAATTGGTTTAAGTCCCTGTCTGCATTTCCATATTTTTACAGCTCCAAAATCTGTGGCTTTCTCCCCCAGAGTTTTCACCCAGGTGACACTGCCAGTCTCACTCTAGGAAGTCCTGAGCATCTCCAACACGAAGTCTAAGAGACCATCAAAATATCTTCAATTATTTCAGGAGGAATTCTCAGCTCTTGGTGATTTTAGAATTGATTTCCACCAGGAAGTGAGTACAGAAGGCCATGCACCAGCACTGCACACCTGACATGTCACCTGTGGTGGTGACAAAACCATCACCCTTTGCTTGGTCAAACATTTACAGCATCAGGCAAGTGTTTGTACAAGGACCTACTTCAGCTCCATGCCAGCACCTCACATTTGGCACTGGATGCTAAATTCCCTTGCAACAACACATTCCAAATTCTTCAAAGCTCCCCCTGTGTTCTCCCCAGGAGAAAAATGGAGATTACAGAGCCTTGTCTTCCACAGTAATAATACCAGCTTAAACAGAGATGAAAGAAGAGAGGGAAAGGTAACAAGGGTGAATCTTTTTTGCTCTCTGATTAAATCAGCTCTTTACTCAGACAAGAGTCCTTGCTTCTCCTGAGCTCTATTTTAAAGTCTGAGTTCAAATACAATATCAAATGGTGTTTCCTTTGCTCTCCTGAAGGAGAGATCAGTAGAAATGCTGTGGTGCTGAGCAGGCAACACCATCTAGCTGAGGAAATCTGTGTCTGAGAGAGACAACTTTATACCCATGAAAAGCATAACAGGCAGCAGAAAATACAGAAAAGGGCAGCCACAAAGCCAAGGCATTAAAAGCAAAGAACAGCTTGTCTCCCTCCAGACTCAGGACACTTTTAAATCACCTTTTACCTGAATTCTCCAATCAGGTATCTGGATGATTAAAGAGGCACCTGTGAGGGCAAAGTTTTCTATTAACTAACAAACTTAGTTATAAGTGAAACACACTTGGACACAGCAGAAAAACACCCTGGTCTCAACACAACACTCACTCGTACGAGATGGAGACTTTGGGATGGATTTGGATAAATAACTCTGCCCCTTCCAAAAACTCCATGATGTGGTTGACAGCTCAGAGATGTTACATCCTTTGTACCCTCTCTTACAAAGGCCAGTCTTGTCACCTTGCACCACTCTGGTGCCAGATCTCCAGTACCCAGTTCTACCCAAAAGGCCAACAAATCACTCTGGAGAAACTTCCCACTGCCACATTTTCTCATAAAATTACTGTATTATTTAGGCCAGGTTATGAAACCTCTTATTTCTGAAACCTCCTCCATCCTGATGGTAATACACCAAGGATGTTGGCATTAATTTTATCATTCTCCATTGAGCTGGCACCCCCAGGATGCTGCAATTCCCATACTGGAAATGCACTTCAGTGAACTTCCTATAATGAAAACTTCATTAGAAAATTTAGACTTCAATTAAAATGTGAAACAGCCAGAGTTAAAATACCATTTGTGGTGAAACTGCTCTGCTAAATGCAAGATTCCAAGACACTAAACAGAATGGATCTAGTTATTACATCAAGTTTTATCTGTTTTTCTGATCAGTACTAAATGCCATTTGAAACAAAAAGTCCCCATATATTTGGTGCAATATCAAGCTGATACATTAGTTGATTATTATTTTCTCATTACAATTTTTAAGGAGTCTTAAAGACTTATGTGAGTAACTTGTGTTTTGTGCTGACAGCAATTTTGCATTGAACTTTTTTACTCCTGTGATTTGCTTAATTTGGTTTTATATTTGCAAGTCCTCGAACATAACTTGCCCTGATTAAAGAAGGAAGAAAATCCTCCCCTCAAACCCAGTTTTAATTTCTCAAATTGTGCTCTGATTACCCTTTTAGTGAGAATTCTACTGACAAATTTCTGCCAGAATGTTTTTCCTCATATTCCCACACTAAGACAACTTTTAACTTACAGCTAAGACAATTTGAATTCAAAATGTTGAGAAAATCAAAAGAATGATGCAATTGGGATATATGAAATAATTCAATGTCATCAGTTTCATACAGGGTTTCTTTTGCTGAAGCTGTAAATATTCCAAACAGGTGAACAAATAATTTATGGGCCATTTGGGCAGCACATGGAGCAGCTCTGCCCCAGGGGAGCCCCTGAGGCATTTTGCCTGGAGCTCCACAGGTTCAGACAGGAGCATACAAATTGTTCCACCTTCCTGAGACAGTGCTCAGGGAACAGGATAACCTGGGGAAACTCCAGCTGCTCAGACAGGAAAGTTTGTGGAATGAGATGCATTCCTGTCCACTGATGTATACCCCAAGTACATACATATTCAGGGATTGTACATACAGGGATAATACATATTCAGGGAGTTTTATGTGTGTTCAGTCCAAGGGGAAAGAGTTTCTAACTCCAGACAAGAGCAACCTCAAGAATTTCCTTTCAGCATTGTTTGCCTCAAGATTTCTTGAGGTGGGAAAATGTTTTGCACTGGCCATGGCACAGAAGGTCCAACAAAATCCCATTACCCCCAGGTTTTTGTCACTAATTTTGTCAGGACCACTGATGGTTTTCACCACCTGTTTCTTACCTCCTCACACTATCCATACCCACCCACACTGTAGGGTTTATCTGCTATACAGCCTGTTGAAAGATACTTAATGCCATTAGTTTGGAAGGAAAATGACAAATATTTCAACAGATGATAATGGGGTTTAATGCCATGGCTGGGGGCTTTTACCACATCAATGACAAAACACTTCAGAAATGTTGCTGCAATTTCTTTCAACACCATTAGGAGCTGCATTAAGGCAGTTGTGTGAACACAATCAGATATAAGATGTGCACAATATTTCGCTTAAATATGAAAAGCAAAGAGATTTTTAAAAAGCTTTGCAAAACTTTTGCTGAAGTCTCTCTGATTACCCTAACACAACATATGGGGTAGTTCTCAGCTTTTCCCTCATACCTCAAGCTTCTCTAAATCTCCTTATAAAACCCTTCTCAACATCATTTTTTCACACAGAAACTTGATCCCATTTCTGATTTAAAAGCATAAATTGCAATCAATAAAGCTCCCAAATCTCTGGGTTTAATATATATTAAGCCACTGCACCATAGACTCAATTTATTGCACAAAAATAAATAGATCAATCTGCATTCTACCTTAATTTCACAGTTTGTAAAGTATATTCCCTAAACCACCTGCAGGACACAAGACATTGTTATTTGTTTACCTTCTTCTTGTTCTACCTTAAACTCTTAATTAAGAAAAAAAAATTAAATCAAATCTAGTTCAGGGCCAATTATTGTGCATGACATTCTAATTTTCCACTCTTTACTTTTCCCTCCCCTAAGGCTGGGCACAAGAAGAGTCTCCACAGCTGGGGAGGGCTGGAGACAGGTCCTGCAGAGCCACCAGTGCCAGTCTGGGTGCTCCCAGTGTCCCAAGGAACAGGGACCTGACCCCCTCCAGCAGCACCCCAGAGCTTGCATTAACCCCAAAAAGATCACCTTAAAGAAAGGGATGGCACAGAATCGTGGCATGGTTTGGGTTGGAATGAGCCTTCAGAGCCCTGCCCTGCCCAGCCCAGCCCTGCCAGAGTGCAGCACACACACCCTGAGTTCTCACACACAGGGTAAGGCTTATGGCTTATGGCAGCTGCTTTGGGTTTCCAGGCTCTTCTTCCCCAGCTCAGTGCAGAATGATGCCAGTACAGTGTCCCAACACCAAACAGAATCACAGAATCACAGAATTTCTAGGTTGGAACAGACCTTCAAGATCATCGAGTCCAACCCATGCTCTAACACCTCACCTAGATCACAGCACCAAGTGCCACATCCAGTCTTTTTTTAAACACACCCAGGGATGGTGACTCCACCACCTCCCTGGGCAAACCATTCCAGTACTTTATCACTCTTTCTGTGAAAAACTTTTTCCTAATGTCCAGTCTATATTTGCCTTGTCACAGCTTGTGACTGTGTCCTCTTGTTCTGTCTCTTGCTGCCTGGACAAAGAGACCAACCCAGCTGACCACAGCCACCCTTCAGGCAGTTGTAAAGAGTTGTTGTAAAGAGGAAGTTGTAAAACCACCCTCTAGGCACCAAAACTGCCCCCAGCAGCCTCCTGCAGTCACACACAGGGTCAGTTCCAGTTTTGGGGAACAGATCTCCAATGCCTCTGGAAACCAGAGCAGTCAGAGGACAGCAGGGAAGGGTGAGCCCCACATCATTACAACTCATCACCTCTCTGATGGCTGCACAACAGCTCAGGGAAACCAGCTCATGGTCCAGGAGAGTTCCTCAGGACCAGGACAGCTCCAGCCCAGTGTCACTGCAGGCACAGAGCTCTCACCTCACTGCTCTCACTTTGCTGCTCTTGCTGGAATTAAAACCACTTCAAGAAATTTTAAAAAATATTATTATTATTATTGCAGTGATGCCAGCAAGTGATAGCCCACAGGGGACAGGGCTGAAAAACCAGGGCTTTGCTTGTTGTTGTAATTCTCCACACTCCTGGGCCAAACTTTCTGCCAATTTAGCAGTAAACAATGCAGAGAAATGTAAAGGTATCACATTGCAGACACTTAAACCCAAAGCTGCTTTATGTAAACCCGTGGGCATAAGGACATAATCTGCAGCCTCAGAGAAGCCCTAAGAAACCAGAGTGATTCAGAAATGCTGTTCCTTTGCCTTAAGTGTTTTGGGGTTTTCTCCCCCTTTTTTTTTTAATCAATATGCCTTGTTTAAATGACAACACAGCAGGTAGACAAGAAGTAAAATCCTAAGATCACCTGATTTTTGAGAAAGGGGATTCTTCCCCTCTGCCCTGCTCAGGTGAGAGCTCACCTGCAGAGCTGCCCCAGCCCTGTCCCAGCACAGGGAGGAGCTGGAGCTGCTGGAGAGATCCAGAGGAGGCTCCAGGATGAGCAGAGGATGGAGCAGCTCTGCTGGGAGGAAAGGCTGGCACAGCTGGCATTGTTCACCTGGACAGGAGAAATTTTGGGGTGACCAAATTCTGGCCTTGCAGGGCCTGAAGGGGTGAGCAGGAAAGATGGAGAGAGACACTTGGCAAGGGCTGGAGGTGCAGGACAAGGGGCTATGCCTTCCCACTGACAGAGGGCAGGGATGGATGGGATATTGGGAAGAATGCCTGACTGTGAGGGTGGGCAGGGCTGGCACAGGGTGCCCAGAGCAGCTGTGGCTGCCCCTGGATCCCTGGCAGTGCCCAAGGCCAGGCTGGACATTGGGGCTTGGAGCACCTGGGACAGTGGGAGGTGTCCCTGCCATGGCACTGGATGGGCTTTAATGTCCTTCCAAGCCCAAAGCAGTCTGTGCCCCTCTGGTTTTGAATTCTTAGCTCTACAGCATCCTGCTGTGCTCAGTCACTGAGAATTTTTATCCTTTCTTTATCAGAACACAAGGTGAGTGTTACTGGGCATATACAGGGAAGAGCAGGACAGATATCTCAAGCTCTCCCCCACTCTTAGTATTATTTTACTATTACTCACAAGCCTCAAGAGCTAGATAAAAATAAAAGACCAATTTAATTTTCAGGAAGATAAAATTATGACTATTTCTTTATTGATCTTTGTGTACCACTTTCCTAAAGTGATGGGAGGAGATGCATCTTCCAGCAAACCTACCTTAGGTTTTCCTACACCATCCTCAAAGGTTTAACTCCTCAATAACTTTTAACTATGGAAACAATGACAGACTTCAAACCAACCAAACACACAAAAGTAATCAACATTTAACTGGGCAGACTGACCAGGCAGAGGAGAATCCATTTTGCCCGTGTTTTTCCCCTGGAAGCACTGGAGCCAGCCATGTGACAGCAATATTCCAGATGGCTGTGCAAAGGCCTCCATCTCTGCAGCAGAACGTTGCTGTGATGCAAGCAGACACACACATGTGCTCCTGCAGAGTGACACATCCCCCAGAACGGAAGGAGAAGAAAAGCAAATCTCATTCACAAAGATGTCTCAGCTCAGGAGGCAATTTGAAAGATTAGAATGAGGAAACATGTAATCGACAAGGCTGGTAATTAGAAATGATTTATTGCCTTCCCTTGTTAAGCCTATTATTAACACAGAATATTTTCCTACTCCTACTGCTCCTAACGTATATAAAACCTCAATTATTTATGTTTTTTGTTCTTTACAAAAACTGCAGGACAACTGTCTTAGTAAATTCCACTTAAATGAGAATCAAAGTGAGTGAGCTGCATTTGCTCACTAAGAATCTTTCATGAAGCCAGCAAGTCCAAGGAATTTGAAAAACTCAACTTTATTCCCCAGTGAAAAGCAATCAACTGCTCTCTCTGTGTCTGCATTTTCTGTGCTACCAAAGAAAAGTGTTTCCCAAAATGACTGTGCATCTCAGCACGCTTTGCCTGCAAAGCTTAATTTTTCCTGACACTTGTCCCAGGGTAAATTTTTCAAAAGAGGTTGCTTTAATTTTAAAATTGACTTTTAATGATACTCATATTTCAAAAGGCTGGATCATAAATATACTGATATTTTGGTGTCACTTGGATAAATTCATGAAAGGACACAGGCCACAGGACTTCTTAAAAAAAAAAAAGAAAAAAACTCAAACCCAACCAGAACCAAACACCACAATTCCCTGGCTCTATGCATCACTGTCCTTAACTCACCACACAGCCGAGGCCCCTTGTGCAAAGACCTCATAACACCCTCATAAACTAGGATATTTTCCCTCAGCTAGCAAAAAAAATAAAAAAGAAAAACTGGGGTAGAAAATATCATTTCCATTTATTTGGCTGCTTGGTAGTTAGGTAAGTCAGAGGCACAGGAATATCTATATCCAATTTCTTACCCAAAAGAGATTCAAGTCTGTATCATTGCTTTTTGACAGGTTTTAACCTCTCAATCCCAAGCAGCTGAAGCTTGTTGTGGTGTAAGAGCAGCTGTCAAAGCCAAGCAATTGTACAAGAAATGATTAAATGCTCAATAGGTTAAAATCAGAGTTCTCCAGCATAACTTCCATGGTATTTTTATTAGTGGTGACACTGATACTAAAAGCCAGTGCATGAAATATTAAATGCTTACCTGAAAACACACCTCTCCCACATCCCCCAAGATTTCCTGTGAAATTCCTGGCACTGCATTCAGCACTGTTTTCCTCCAGCTTGTGTCAGCACAACTTCACCAATTCCAAGTGAACCCAGCTCAGAGCTATTTTTTGCAGCCAGAGCCCCCTGACAGCTCCATCAGCACAATAGCAGGTATTTTCCACTTCTGCACAGTGCAACTTTTCTACTTCCTGAGCAGCAGCCTCACAGTCCTGCCAGCTCCTTGAAATACAAACTGTGGCATGCAGCACACCCAGGCTGTGCCCAGGATCTGCTCCATAATTGAGGTGCTTGCCTCAAATCAGCTGAACAATAAATGCTGCCTGTTATTGACTTGCCAGTCCTTTCTGCTTAAATTTCCCTGTGCTCCCAGTTCACTGGACTGCAGTGACTGGCTGAAATGAAAAAGTGCTGGTAGTGAAAGCCCTGACACCACATCTGAACACACTTCTTTGTTCAGGAAAACTGATGTGGATGGAAAAGAACAAATCACCCCTTGGGACCAGATCAAAGAGCAGGAAGCTCAAAAGCTCATCATTTTTTCAATCATTAAGCCATTCTAATTTAAAAATTACTGCCTTTGCCTACAGGCCCTGGATCTCTGGTCTTGCTTTTGGGGGTAAATGATGTGTATTTCATCCTCCATTCAAGATTATCATACATAACATGTATGTTAAACATCCTTTGATGCCATCTGTTCCCCAAACACCCACCTCATGACCCTGCCAGCTGCTGTGAGACCACCACCCCACCTCTCACAATGAATCCCCTCACCTTTCCCACTCCCAAACATCCCCACAGCAAACACAAAAACATCAGGGATGAGCCAGTTCCATCAGAGATGCAGCATGTGGGGTTAGCACACACCAGCTATGGAGTTTCTATGGAGTTTCCATTGATCACCAGGGTTGGAAAACCCACTCGGGTGGGAAAAATTCCCTCCATCCTTCTTGGCATTTGAGAGTTCCCAAAGAGAGTTGTAGAAATGTGAATTGCAGTAAATCTCCTCACCATCTGTATCTTGTTGCTGAAATAATCCCAGCAGGATCAAAACCCAGTAATTTGTTTTACCAAATTTGAAACCTTGTTATTCCTCACCTGAACACAAACCCTTTGTGTGTCACCTTTTTCCACACTGATGATTTGATCATGCACTCAAGACTTGGCAAGAAAACATCCAATAATATTTAAATCATGTTTAAACTAGTACCTACTAAAATTAAGAAGTAAACATTTCTGTTTCACTCCACTCCACAGGCAAATGTATATTTTCATAGATAAGCCAATTATTTTAAATTTGCAGATATAAAAGCATTTTACAAATCATACCTCTGTACCCAGCAATTAATTCTAGGAACTATCTCTGTGCTCATGCACTACAATTATACACTAATAAAAGATAATTATCCCAGTTTCAAGTGTCAAAAGGTTATATTTCTCTTTTCCAACCTTAAATACACTTTGTTTTTAAATGTAAGGGTCTCAATGGCATTTAAGATGATCTAAACTCATTTCTGGAGTGTCCTGGACTAATAATTTTGTTCTGCAGCAATGTTGGGATAAGAACACGTGTATTTTTCTATCCCATGCTGCTGCATGCTTACATTTACCTAGGTTTTATAAAATACCTTTCTATGACTTTTATGATTTCACAATGCAGAGGTGAGAGAGATGCTGGCCTGAATTGTTGATCAATGAGGGTTAATCAGTATGAAAGTTTTAGGTTTATAAAGCACATGGGAAGAACAGAAATAACAAGTGAACTTGTGTCTCAACCCTGTAAAACTCTAATTAGGATTTATCTCAAGATGACCTGAAGTGACAAAAAGTTCTAGAATAGTGTAAAATATTATATATATATATTGGACATAGAAATGATACTGCAGATTGAATCCTTACAAAGCCAAAAAAGGACATTATACCAATATGTGACAGTGTGATTTACTTAACTGTGATCAGTGAGCAGGATGCTGAGAGAGGATGAGGCATTAAAGGGCTGTATCTTGAATTAATGCACTCATTAGACAAAGAAACTCAAATTTACACAGATTTTCTTGGGAACTTGTATAAGTGTATCAGTATCCCATTTTCCAGCTGGGAGCAGGCAGGTTTAGGGCCTGGCAGCAGAGCACAGCTGCTTTCCAAGGGGAGCTCTTGGGTTTGGGAAGGGCTGTGCCCCTTGCTTGGTGCCTTTACAGGAGCTGGGTGCATTAACCCTCTGCACAAGTGCTCACCTGACCCCAGCCCCATCCCGGATAAAGCTCCTCAGACAAATGCACTTTTAGCAGCACTAATGAAGCAATTCCTGCTGTTTGAGAAGCACAGGCTCCTGAGTTTCCCACAGTGGCAGCTCCAAGCCATCACTGTCAGGCTGCTCTTCCCCTGGGTGGAGGGTCTGTGGTGGCTCAGCACAGATTCCCCTTCTCCTGACAAATAACTGCTCAAGACGTGGTGCTCTTCCTGCTCATTTTCTTTCTTAGGTGGCTCTATTCCCAGTGCTCTAATGTGATTCAGCTTCACAGCCAGGCTGCTTATATTTCTCCTGGAGATTGCAATTATATTTCTAAACTATTCTTTGTGTTGCTGTGAGAATCAAACAAAAGGGGGGAAAAAAATGTTAACGTTTCAATGAAGGAAATTTCCATAATATGTGGTGGCTGTCACAATCTTGCTGATAGAAATAATTACTCCTCCTGATGTAACTACACTAAACCACTGAGAAATGGGGATGAAAACTGTTACCCATCTGTGCAAAGCTCTTTCATACACACATATGAAAGAAGAGCTAAATACAGAGATTAGAATACTCTGGGATGTGCAGCAGGACACAGGTCCCAAGGTGACAGGCACTTCTTACTCAGACCCTGAGAGAAGGGAAGAATTACCTCTCTTTTTAACAGCTACAAAGGATTCTGGTGATTTGGGATAACTTTGTGCTTGGCCTCCACATGATCCACTGGATTATGCATGCAAATCCCCAGTTTTGGCTGATAAACTGAAACAAAAGCACACTCTACTGAAGCATGAGCTAATGATGTTTTTCTGAGTGAGAAAAACCCACATTCTCTGCAGACAAACCACTGAGAGGCTGCACTGGTAAACAGGAGAGCAAATCAAAAATTAGAGACCTTTTCCAGGGGTGCTGGGGTTCTGATCTTAGCCAGCCACCAGGCAGAGGACAGTTCAATTTATTATCAGGTGCATCTCTCTGATCCCTGCAGGGTTTGACTTGTACAGGCTGGAGAATTCAGCGTGGCAGGAAGCACCTGGGCACTGCTGGATTTGCTGTCTCAGGCACTTGTAAAGGTTTCAACAGCAAACCTGCCTGAAAGCAAAGCAAATAAGCAATGAGGCAGCAGCTCCTACAGAATTCCTGAGCAAAGCTAAATGTGGGAAATGAGTAAAAGTCAACTCAGAAAACACGGCTGAGTCTCTGTGGGCATGCAAGGGGTGCCATACAGACATCAGTGCATTGCAAAAATGTGAGTAGGGAGATTGTGGTTGTTGAATTGGAGAATCAGAGAGAGGTTTGGGTTGGAAGGGATATAAAAATCCACTCTGCAATCCCCCTGCCATGGGCAGGGACACCTCCCACTGGGCCAGGCTGCAGATCTGTTCTCTTGCTACGACCTAAGCCAAGACCTGGTGTTAAACCACTCCATAACAGTACTGCCAAATTGGAAACTGTACCCAAAGTCAGAAAAATTCCACATTGCCAACTCCACAAAGCTACAGGCAGTCTACTGTGGAAACTCCTGCACTGACCCATCTGAGCAAAATTACCTTCCCTGCCCAGTGGCAACCAGAATCTACCAGCACAGCCCAAACCCACTGGATATTCCAGCCCTTGCCAGGAGCCACAGAGCCCTCACACCACACCTGACCCCTCCACAGCCACACCAGCACAGTCAGTTCCTCCACATGATGCTTTCAGTTTTAGCTTTTATATTTTCCAGATTCTGTCCTGCATTGGTGTGACTCTGAACTCCATACAAAGTGTTCCAAGTTCTCCTCCCAGCTCAGGCACACAAAACAATCCTTTTCCAGCCCCAGAACCAAGGACTGCAGCTTCAGCCCCAAAAAGTGCAAACAGCAGAGAATTGAGGAGAGAATCTGGGAGGGTGGGACTGCAGAACCTGGAGCTGGAATTGGACAATGAACTCCAGTGTGGAAATGAACCAAAACTGATCAAAGTGTGAGAACTCGTGAGCTGGGTCCATCTTGGCTGGACTAAAAACTCAGCCCAACTCTGCTCTGACAAGTGGGAATGGTGCACAGCAAAAGGAGGAATTTCATCACCTGCCCTGCAGCCTTTCCCAGTGATCAGGCTCACACATGGGCTTTAACCCCATCACAGCCAACACAAGCTCCTCAGAGCAGGGCAGGAGGAAACGGTGACTTTATTGATCCTTTGGCCACTTTGGGACACCCTGCTGGGTTTTCCCTTCCCAGGGCATCCTGTGGTGCCACTCCTGAGCAGGAGGCAGCAGCAAAGCTCCAGCTCCACATCTCTGAGCCTGCCAGGTTCCACCGCAGCCCTGTAGCTTGGAGGATGCTGCCACCAAGAGTTTCGAAGCCATAAGTGGCACGGTGACAGCTGTTGTCAGTGAGGACAATGAAAATTGGCAGGTTTAGCCAAGTATGAAGCATGACAAATTGCAGGGAAGCGAAGGGAAGGCAGTGCTTCACTCGATTGAGGAGTCAGATGACATTTGCAGGGAAGCTGGTGGGAATTCTCCAGACAGTCTACAAGATGTGCTAAATGTTATTTGCATTAGAACAAATCATAAGGTATCAACTGCAAAATCATTTCCCTTTAATGAAGACTCGGAGGGGAAAAAAATATCAGAGTCAATTAGGAGACTGAAACTACAAATATGTTGTGCTTTACATATCTCTGAAGCATGAAGGAGCCAATAAAGTGCATTTAAAAAAAAATGAACAACAAAATCGCTGCAGCTCGTGGGGCTGACAGCATTCCTGAGTTCATGCCATGCTTAGGAGGCTGCCCCTCCTCTCATTCCATCTACACTGCCCAAAAAACCTGTTATTCTGCATGAAAAGAGAGATCCCACACATGTCTGTTGTTTCTTACCACTCAAGTGGAATTGTCACTTCATGTCTTCTCACAAAACAACCCAACTGCAGTGCATCAGTGCCTCACAAAACCACAGCTGAAACCACGACCTACATTTGCTCAGCAGCTACAGGAGGGGTCCTTCTGCTGGTGACAGATGTAAAACCCATTTTACTAAACAGGTTTTGTCTGTTGATCACATTTTCTCCTTTCACAATATTTGTTTTCAGCTGCTTTGGAATCTGAGGGTAGTTCTGATTTTTCATTGCTCTGTTGTCAGGTGATGAGGGAGAAAAAATACAACAAACATTTTAAAGTGCTACCTGTCAGCCTAAAAGAACTCTGCACACTGATATTGAAGAAGGATTAATTTGCCTCCAAAACACTTTCAGCAATACTTAAACAGTGCATTTCATAGCTCTAACAGAAGCCAGAATGCATCTGAATTTCAACTGGAATTTTAAAAGCAGCACAATCAGTAACAGTTATGCTATTTCTTCATGATTTACTAAAAGGCACTATCTAAAAATTACCTTTTTTTTTGTTATCAATTTGACTGCCATGTAACTTACCTGGAGATAACCAGGAGAAACAGCGTGGGCCACCCACAGACATCCCTTATCTCTCAGGTTTGAGCTGTTCAGATAAGCCCAGGGAGTGACAAGATATTCCAGAAGTGTCTGGATGCAATCCTGTGCCTGTGCTGGAGCAGGGAGGGAGGGACCAGAGGAGCCCCTTGGTCCCTTCCAGGCTGACCCCTCCTGTGAGTCTGTGACAACTCTGCTGCATCCTGTCCCATTCCTCGGCCCCTCCATGGCAAGAAGTGACAATTACAGCACACAAAGTGACATTTTTAATTAGATACCACACTTTTCTGAGCCAAGCAAGCGACCCAGAACACCTCAGTGACAAGCATGGCATTTTATTGTAACATGAAACCAGGTGAAAAACATGACTCTTAATTCAAATGCCTATTTTTTTCCTATTAGGTAAATTTTTATACACTTTGCTCTGAGGGATGGAGGGCACACAAAGGAAAAAACAGACTGGGAAGTTTTTTTCGTCTCCTTCATATTTTATAATAAAATAATTGAAAGTTATTTTACCCATTATTATTTACCCATATATCCATTATAAAATTACATTACCCATTCCAGCACTTCTTTCCTCACAGTTTTCCCACCATCCAGTTGAGTCACAGCACCTTCATCCTGCTGAATAGGAGGTTTTATTCCAACACTTCAGAGCAGGGAGTTTGAGCTGCTTTATAAAGCCCTCAAATCCTTCCACATTCCTGTGGCAGAGCAGAAAAATAACAACAGAGGCCACTGGATTGCAGCAGAATTAAACAAACCCTGGTGAGAGGTGGGTGCAGGGAAGGTGATGAGGAACCCCCTGAAATCCTTTCTCCATCACCCCTGGTCACACAGAGACAATTCCAGACCTCACATAATCCAAGGAAGCTGGATCCAAACCAGGGAGGAAGAAAAAGAGCTTGGAATCAAGACTATAAATGTTATATATATACATATTGTAATTCTCTACTTTTGAATCTCACTTGAAATAGAAGCTCAGCACAAGCAGACTCAGGTGGTTTCATATCCAGTGTCTGTAACTGCTGGGGATGGAGGAGGAATTATCCCAGGCTGGACAGAAGCAGGACATGGGAAAATCATTGGGAAAAACCCTTTCTTAGAGGTTTTCAACAAGCTAACAGAGCTTGAGAATGTGATGTGGACACTAATTATACATTAGGGACACTGGAGAGAGCTTTTTATGAAAGCAACCCACACAACAGACTGTGTTTGCAGCAAAAAAAAAAATAAATAATAAAAATAAATCAGTAAATGTTTGACAAATTTTCATCCACCTTTCTACTCCTCACATACAAATACTGCTGTTCCCCCCAGAGATTTAGGCTTCTGCAAGCTCTGCTGTACATGATGGGAAAAAAATAGAGCAAGACAGTCAATATTTTTGATAAAAGACAGTTAAAAGGGAAATCTGAAATCCCTAATGTTGTCCTCCATGTCAAAAAGGAATACTTTTATCTTCCTAGAAAGATTACAACAACAAAAAGGAACTATTCCAAGTCCTGATTTCTCAGGACTTTCAAAGATAAGGCAGTGAAAAATAAACTTTTGGTGAGATGTAGGTAAAAGGTTTTTGCCGTGTGTCTGAATTCACCTACAGCTCAGCAGTTGCTAGAAAACATTCAAGGTTTCAATTAATTCTTTGTTTCTTTTTGAGATAAGAATGAGCTGCAAACTCTGCCTGGGTTACTAAAATCTGGGTAAAACCTCTGTGTTCAGTGGGAAGAGACCTGAGCATCCTCTGCTGAAGGAATCCTTCACTGGCAGAGAGGAGCCAGGTCCCTCCTGTGCCTCATCACCTCATCAAGGACATTTCCCATCCTTGACCACCCATTATTTTCTAAGGATTTCTCTTCCCCAGTTCTGCCTCTGACTTAAACCACTGAATTTCCAGGCAAAGCAATGGAAACCAGGGTAACTGTTGTGGCAAAAAATGGAGTTTACACCAAGCAGATGGCTGTGAAAGAACAATTACACCTTCCCATGGAACAAAAGCACAACAGAGCAATTTCAGGCTTCTCAATTCAAATGTGGACCAGGGTTTTCTTGAGAAAAGCTGTACTTCTTAAAAGTAAAATACTCTTAAAACTCTCTTTTCTCTTTTTCCTTCCACCCTTTATTTTCCTTGACACATTAGAGTCCTTTTGTTATCACCTCCATCCCTGGGAATGCCCAAGGTCAGGTTGGATGGGGCTTGGAGCAGCCTGGGATGGTGGAAGGTGTCCCTGCCATGGCAGGGGTGGCACTGGATGAGCTTAAAGTTCCCTTCCAAACCAAACCATTCTGTGATTTTATCAGACATCCTCCTCTCTTTGATCAAAATACCACAAAGAAACATTCCTCCCAAAGGAAAAACGAGGGAAAAAAAAATAAAACAAAAACCCAGCCAACCAGGAAAAGAAGATCTGCAATCCTTCCCATGTGATCCTTCCCATGTGGATTCTTTGGATCCTTTTCTCCTCTCACCCTCTGGCTCCTGAAGCTCTGCTGCCCTTGGCAGGGCCACAACCTGGAAGTTCAAAACCAGCACTGCAGGGAAGGAGCTGAAAGGAATTCAGGAGCATTTTGACTTCAGGAGCTGCAGCAGCTCCAAACTCCCTGGAACTCTGTGCCCTTCCCACAAGGTGAAGTTCCATCTTGGAACCCCCATGGAAACCAGACAAAATAAAAACTGGGGGTTGCTCAGCTTTTACACAACAGTTCAGGCAGATTTAAGGCTTGCCTTTTATTTTTGTGGCAGGAAAATTAAAGGGATAATACATGGGAGACTTCTCTGTGTCATCACGAGTGCTCCTCTGTGCTGGTTTTGGGAGGGCTGTGCTCAGTGGAGGTGAAATTTCAATTTTCCATGTGGCAGGGTGGAGAGGGGGCCACCAGAACCCAGGTCCAGCTGAGGATTTTTAAACCCAGCTGCAGTTTTATTTAAATTAAGTTCAAAAAGTGAATCTATTGAAGGGTAAAACCCCCAGTAATGAGTTGTTTTCCAGCACAATCACTGCCATGCACACAAGGAGTCACTCCAAGGTCAAAACATAGAAAAAAACTTTCCTCAATCTCAGTGTGACCTCTCAGTTTAGAAATTCCCTCTTATTTTAATGATCTTCATCTGTTCCATCTCCTTTTCTTACACTAAGTTCCAATTATACAAAAATTTAGCAATGATCCTTCTGTGCCCCAAAATTCCTGAGGAATCAATTTAAGCTCTCACAGACCTACGACAACAATCACTCAATCTGGATCTTGGAAATTCTGAATTCCTGGAGAATTCCTGGAGAAAATCTACAGCTTCATCCAAACAAATAGCCAGACCCATTCCTAGGCATAAATGTTGCATTACTAAGTCAAAAATTCCAAATGCCTTAGAAGCTGAGCAGCACAACAGCACCTTGAAGAGGGATGTGAAACTACCAATCCACAAACACTGGAATGTCACAAATATTAAAATAAAAATCGAATACACAAAATCTGCTGTAAATCTGAGGGGAAAAAACCCACAGAGTCTGAAACATCAAGAATTTGAATTGATGGAATCGAGGCCCAAAAATGATGGAATTGAAGTCAAACTTCAATTTTACAGGCTCGATATGTTGCAATTTCTTCTGAAGTTTTCAAGACAAGAACTTCAATTTTTTTAACTAAAAACAATCTCATCTGTCAACCGCACAAAATATTTTTTCAAGATGGTTGACTGGAGAAACAAATCAGAATAAAGTGGCTGTCATCAGTAAATCAGCTTTGACAGAGCAGCACATATCACCAATTTTCATGGGAAATACCTGTTAAATTCCCTTCTCTCAGGAGCTGTTTTTCTCACAGAAGAAAAGTGGCCAAGGTAAGAGAAGTAATTGATGTATTACCCATGATTATCTTTCATTATTTTCATCCTTGCTTAACATGCCTCTCCTTACTGCTGTTCAGAGTGATTGAAACCACACACAAATCATCTCTGCCTTCCCCCAGACACCCATCCTGATAAAAACAGGATTTTCCAGCAACAGAATATCAGGGAGAAAAATCTCAATAACCATCAGCCACTTGAAGCATGGTAGCTCTGCAAATAAGATGTTTAACAGCAAGGTTTCAGCTGTTTTGCACAATCCTGAAATAAATGTAAAATATATTTATTGATTCTGCAGGTGAAGAGTCAAAGTTGCTGCTCCAACAGAGGATGCTCAAAGAAAAATGATTAACAAAGGAAAATACTGCAGATATTTATATTTACTTACATTTCTGACAGTCATCACTACAGACACAGGATACTGCTGGTTGGCTTTTAATTGCACCTTACTAAAAATGTTAAAATGAGAATGAAGTTATTTAATATCCAGGGCAGCACAGCTCTGCCGTGGTCTGGTGATGCTGCAAAAGTCAACAGTTCTACAGAGAAAGGCTCCAGCACAGCTGAAAACACAAGTCTACACCCCAAAAAGAACCTGTTATTTCATCAGTTCAGAGTCCATCAGCTTATAGAGCATAATTTAAATTTTTCTTAAAAAAAAAAAAATCTACAAGCTGTTCTGCTTTTAGCATCTGTAAATCTCACTGTGCCACTTCAGAAAACTTCAATTAATAGGGAAAAAACAAGTTTTAATATCTCCTCTATTAAAAGCAAATATGAACTTTTTGTGTAGAGGTGTCTTATTTTAGATGAAGGAAAAGGAAAACAGCTCAATAGCTCCCAAACAATGCCAAACCCAAACTGATGGCCCTGGATGCTCCACTGGGAAAAATTGGGAAAGGATTTCATCCTCCTACA
>VZTT01061143.1:32109-47055 GCA_013400855.1 Buphagus erythrorhynchus
TGCTTTTAGCATCTGTAAATCTCACTGTGCCACTTCAGAAAACTTCAATTAATAGGGAAAAAACAAGTTTTAATATCTCCTCTATTAAAAGCAAATATGAACTGTTTGTGTAGAGGTGTCTTATTTTAGATGAAGGAAAAGGAAAACAGCTCAATAGCTCCCAAACAATGCCAAACCCAAACTGATGGCCCTGGATGCTCCACTGGGAAAAATTGGGAAAGGATTTCATCCTCCTACAGCACTGTGATTCCACCAGATGCCAACATAATGTACTCACCTTGCACAGAGGAATCACAATAAATAAAAATAAATCAATCAAAGAATAAANCTGAATGGTTTTCATTAAAAGAAACTTGAATAAAAAGATTTTGTTCTGAATGGAGGCACTGCTCTCCCATGGACTTGTTTTCATGACTTTTCTTCCTATTTAAAGAGAATTCACAATGCTCCCATTTTCTATTTCTTCCTGCAAAACAGATTCCCTGAAACTGAGCAACTGAAATAAAAATTAATTAAATGTTGGACTAAAGTGAGATTATCAAAGTTTATAAATTCCCCTTCCTTTGGGATAGAGGCTTCTGTTAAAAAAAAAAGTTAAAGACAAAAACCCTATAACTACATAGCTTTTGTATTAAGTTACTTATCAAAAGCTTTTCAGAGAGGAAAATGAGAATGCTAAATGAAACTCGTGGGTATAGTTTATTCACTTTATAGAAAATTTAGAATAAAGAGCAGCAGCTGGATCACATGGAAGGGACTTTGTGTTCTCTGTGGCATCATTCAGAAATTCACCAAATGGAATGGGTTGAATTATTTTGGGGGAAAAGAGCAAGGTCTTGTACATTGGAGTTTCTCATCCCCATTTTTCCCATTTGTACTCTCAGAGGCATCACCCATGCACAGGCTACAAGATAAAAGCACCAGCTGGAATCACCAAGCCTCCAGTGGAGCACAGGCCAAGGGATTTCCCTGAGCTAATTTTAAAATCCTCAGAACCTCAATTTGCCTGAATTTATTTTCATGGACTTCAACGAATGCAAACAGCAATTTACTGATTGAGAAATATTAATTATTGTGAGTAACAAAGGGAAAAACTGCTGCAAGGTGCTTTGTTGGTGTATAAAGATTCCAATCAAAGCTCAAATGGGGTTTGGGTATAAATTTCCATAGAATGGCACAGCACAGATCATATTTTTGTCTCTGTCAGAGGTGTGGCAGGGCAGGGAAGCTCTGAAAACACAGCCTGACTGTCAAGATTCCAAACCACGAGAAAAGGCAGCAAGATTTTATTTTAGCTCCCAACAAACCTGGTGGATAAGAGCCTTGCAATGTACTAAAAGTTCATCCCAGGGCCACAGATCAAGCCCAGGTGCCAGGGTTTGCCAAGGAGGCAGTGCAGTTGGAATTGCTGAGTGTTCTCAGACTCACTGCAAGCATCCTCAGACACTCCAGCTCCCCGACTGCTGCTATTTCATCTCTGCACTTTGAGAGTCAGAGCTCAGCTTAAAAAGGCAACAGGATGTGAGATCCTGCAGCCCATTGGCAATCAGATGTCTGGAAGTGCAGCAGTCAGCATAGTGCAAGACAGAAACTGGGCTGGAGCTGGAGTCAAGGCAAGTGCCAGGAATTCCTGAGCTGAGAAAAGTTCCTGTCACTGTAATTGAAAGCAAAATGGGTCACAGAGTACACCAGGAAAAGCAGTAACTGAGTGCTGTGAGGTAGGTAGAAGGCAGCCTTCTAAAATCTGGTCTGAACAAGAGCATTGCAGCTCCTCATCTCCCAAAAAGTTTAATTCCTGATCCTCCTCCAAAGCCATGGCAAAGGTGCACTGGGCAGACACCACACCAAGAGCAGCAACAGAATTTCACTCCATGTCCTGTACTGAGCCCACTGCTGGGGGCTCCTCTGAATAAAAGCTGCATCACCTCCCTCCACACCATTGGCAAGGCTCTGGCTGAATTTCTTGGGAGCAAAACCAACCCTAGAAAGAATCCAGAGCTCAGTGGCCCCTGTATTTTATCACCTGCCCTGCACCTGCTGGCAGTGAGCAGCAGCCAGGTTCTGCCTGAGGATTAGTTTGCCAAAGCTTCTTTGATAAATCCCAAAGATAAATCCCCTCTCAGATCCACACCACTCAACAGTTTAGAAGGAAAAGTTTGGTCCCTGCATTGGTGCCTAAATACCTCAAGAGTCTGCCAGCCCATTTCCCTGCACCATGTGTGATCCTTTTGGTTTTTCAGGCTCCACTGAAATATTCTCAACACTGAAGCACTGGTGAAAGCCAAATGCCAAAAAGGGATCTGCATTTTTTCCTGGGGAGATAAAAACCTGCCATGTCTAAAAAGCAGGAAACAGCCTCAGGACTTAAATACTCAATCAGTGCATCTTGCCCAAAATATCCCCTCATCCAGAACTCCTCAATTCCTGGGCACTGCAGTGAATTCTCTCAAAATGGCAATGTCCCTGTCATGTCACATTAATCTGGGTCTGGATGTGGCTGAACCAGTCCTTTCCTCCTTCCTCTTCCCAAGTCTTTATCTCATCTCTGTATTGCAGCCAGTGTCTGGTTCAGATCTGTCCCTCACATCCACCTCCAATTCCCATCTCATGCCTTGATCTACTCACATCTCCCTTTACCAAATTTTGATAGAATTGCCAAAAAAAAATGGGGTTTATCTTTACTAAATTTGTTTTGCTGTGACCATAATGATTAATTCTGTTCTTAACCCCATCCTGAGAACAACACAAACAGTCCCTGTTTATATTCCCCCAGATTTTATCCTGGAGATCACTCCTTTATGATCAACTAATTAAAAAAGGAAACACCAGAAACAAACAATTCAGGGCAACACTTTCAAACTGATATTTAAAGAAACCATACATCCACGGACATAAATATTTCCTGTTTATCAAGTAGCAAATTCTTCAATTACTTTTTTTTTTCTTTTCTTTGCATTTTGACTTAAGTGAAGCCCAGATACCAACATTCCATATACATTTATATNCATTGCAGCTCCTCATCTCCCCCAAAGTTTAATTCCTGATCCTCCTCCAAAGCCATGGCAAAGGTGCACTGGGCAGACACCACACCAAGAGCAGCAACAGAATTTCACTCCATGTCCTGTACTGAGCCCACTGCTGGGGGCTCCTCTGAATAAAAGCTGCATCACCTCCCTCCACACCATTGGCAAGGCTCTGGCTGAATTTCTTGGGAGCAAAACCAACCCTAGAAAGGGGCTCAGTGGCCCCTTTATTTTATCACCTGCCCTGCACCTGCTGGCAGTGAGCAGCAGCCAGGTTCTGCCTGAGGATTAGTTTGCCAAAGCTTCTTTGATAAATCCCAAAGATAAATCCCCTCTCAGANGAATTCTCTCAAAATGGCAATGTCCCTGTCATGTCACATTAATCTGGGTCTGGATGTGGCTGAACCAGTCCTTTCCTCCTTCCTCTTCCCAAGTCTTTATCTCATCTCTGTATTGCAGCCAGTGTCTGGTTCAGATCTGTCCCTCACATCCACCTCCAATTCCCATCTCATGCCTTGATCTACTCACATCTCCCTTTACCAAATTTTGATAGAATTGCCAAAAAAAAATGGGGTTTATCTTTACTAAATTTGTTTTGCTGTGACCATAATGATTAATTCTGTTCTTAACCCCATCCTGAGAACAACACAAACAGTCCCTGTTTATATTCCCCCAGATTTTATCCTGGAGATCACTCCTTTATGATCAACTAATTAAAAAAGGAAACACCAGAAACAAACAATTCAGGGCAACACTTTCAAACTGATATTTAAAGAAACCATACATCCACGGACATAAATATTTCCTGTTTATCAAGTAGCAAATTCTTCAATTACTTTTTTTTTTCTTTTCTTTGCATTTTGACTTAAGTGAAGCCCAGATACCAACATTCCATATACATTTATATAATCTTACTTTTTTTTTACTTTGACACAGAATGTACGTTGCTAACTACTTAAATCTATAATCTTCCAGCCCCTGCAAAGCTGCTTCACCCTCATTATTCCAGATTGAGGTCTCCAGGCACAATTCCTCCACCTAATTCCATCAGAATTAACTTGGCTCTCCAAATGTAGAACCCAATTGTTCCTTGTCTCCTTTCTGAGTAATGCAGATCAAATGAAGGCAATCTGAGTTGGAAGACTGTCACACCAAGTGAAATCTGAATAAACTGGCAATATCTAAAAATGAACTGGCACCTCACTGAAAAGCCTCAGAATATCTCACATTATGTAACATGTCACTGGGACAGACTTTCAGATCCCAGCTCCACGCCAACCTCTGACCTCACAGTGCATTTTAAGGGCTCTGAAGCTGAATTTTGCACTGATCTTTTGCCTCCCAACCCCATCCCACACTCTGCTCCCCCCACTCAAGTCAATAACATTCACAGTTCAATTTTGCCTTTTATCATCTCTGACCTCCTTTGCCAGAAAACCCTTTTTTAACTTTATGTTAAGACATGGGCAGTAATCTCTCTTGCTGCCATGTAACTTTAATGTGGATTGAACTGGATTCACTCCTGAAGAAAAAAAAAAAAAACAACTTAAGGAATAAGAGCCAAGATTTGGATGGAGGAAAAAAGCTTACAAACCTTTTTATATTTGAACAGGCACAGATGTCTCTCTTTCTTGTGTAGGTACAGAAATGATTAGAATTGATCAAGAACGTCACAGTAAAGTTCTGAGAAACACGAATTTCACACATTATCTGATATTCAGGATTTTCTTTCTTAATCTGCTCCCAGTGGGGTCCCAGCAGACCCACCTGTAAATACAGAGGGGTTTGTGAAACAGCTGAAGTATCTGTTTTGAGCATGGCCACCTAATAGATCATAGAGCTACACACCAGGACATCCAGCTGGTTAAAAAGGAGCCAAAGCACCCCATTCTCCAGGGAAACCATTGCTCTGGTACATCCTCTGACCACTAAGAAAATTTTCCTACCATCTAAAATGTCTCTGGTGCAGTTATAGTTCAGTGCCTCTCGCCCAGTCTGCCCTGAAAGGAAACCCAGAAGATTCTGCAACAACCTTGGACATATTTGAGGGCCACTGACTCATTTTCCCTCTGCAGAACAGTTATATTTGTGCAATATGCAATAACAAGTTCTGTTATAATCAGTTATTGGCTCACAGAGCAAGATGCAGACCCCTTCTCATATTTTCCCCACAATTTTTGTTAAATGTACAGGCTGAATCTCCCTGATGTTGAGCAGATGAAACCTCTTTGCCCTTCTGGTGATTCTCAGCTGCAGGTGCTGCCCATGCCATCAGCCCAGGAGGAAGCTGCATCCTCCCCCACCCCACCATGAGATTGACTCCAAAGCCATTCCATTAATTCCAGGTTCTGAGTTATGACTCAGCCAGGCCCTACCAGCAGGATAACACATCACAGGAGATCATTTTTACTCCCTGAAGTGCATCACTATTTTAATCTGGAGTTGTAATTGACTCCACTTTTAAAGGAGGTGATAAAACGCTCAGGGAGTTGTTGTGCTACCTCCAGATAAGCAACCCTGGCAATATATAAGGGAGATAGCCCAGCCAGTGGCTGGGGGAGTGATTACAAACACATTAGAATGATCCTTTGCCACATTGATCTGTAATTTCACTTTAAGCTATCTATCAATCTCTGAGCTGTATGTTTTGAGTCATGTCTGAGGGACTGGCACCCCTGGCCATGGCTGTTCTCACCTCCCAGCACCATGGAACACATCTGGTACTGCAAACATGATGGGCAGGGCTTGATTCTGAACCAGATAGGGCTGCAAAGGGGAGGGTTAGCAGGGCTAGGATTGTTTTCTGCTGGCTGAGATAAGGCAGCACAGCTCCAGCCCCTTTTCAGCAAACACCAGTCGTGTTTGGTGACAGCAAAGATAAAAATCCTTTCAAGAGAGGGGCTCCTTCCAGGGCTTGAAGTGGCAGGGAAGGTCAAAAGCAGCGAGGCCCCAGGCAGCCTCTGCCACTGGAATTCAGAGGAGCCTTCACCTGAAACCAGAGAGCTTCTGGAGCAGCAGGTAAAGCACGTGGGGTGGGACATGAGAGATAAACAGAGAAATGAAGCAAATGTTCCCCAATCCTGCCTAATCCATAATTGTGTCAGCTCCTGGAATGGGATGTCTCTGCTTGCTTCAGCACCTGCTAGACTAGAAAGCTGCCCTTTGCATCACAGCCATGCAGCAGAACTTAACCTTTATGTTCATCTTCTCCATGGATCATTTGGAAAGCACTCAGAAATTAGCCATCATTTCAGTGGCTTGGAGGGAACTCACCTCCTTCATCATTTGTCTTCTGTGAGGCAAAGATTAATTCCTTCAGGGAGAAAAACAGCATGCCCCAGGAAGGTGTGATCTGATTGCAGGAATATTTCCTCCTGAATGCCACCAATATCCAGAATTTCTGTTTATATGCATTAAATCACTTCCATGGCTGTGCGTGCTTCAGCTCCTCACTGGGGAGTTTAAGCTGAGAATGCAGAGATTAAAATGAAAACTATTCCTGCTTATACTTCCTTCCATGCTTTTATGGTAATCAACTCACCTCAATATTTGAGAGCTTCACCAAAGGCTCTGTTCTCCTGCCTCTCACCCAACGGATGAATCGAGTTTTATCTACAAGGAGCTCAATCACAAAAAGAAAAAGTTGGGGGTTCATTGTGTCCCAAAATCCCTTTGATTTTTCTACAAAACCAATCTCTGTCTAAGGCCCCACAGCCTGGCAAAGCAGTTTTAGCAAATCAGAGAAGCAGAGAATTCTCTTGCATAAATAGTAAACAACACAGATATTGCTACAATCATGGTAGACATCACTTGGACTTCTTATCACGTCATACATCAAAGTTATCAATTACAGGCCAGAGATTTCTAGCAAATGAGCCTTAATTAACACTGCTGCCTCCAAATTTCCTTATTCCTGAACATACCCAGCTGCTATGGGAAATTAATTAAAGGCTTAAATCTTGTGGTTCTTTCTTTAGTACTTGTTGCATGGCAACATTCATTTTTATGTATGATCTTCTCCCTCCAAATGACTTTATAATAGTCTTACCCAAAAGATGAGCTGTTAAACTCTTAAACGCAGACATTTACACATCTTGGTTTAGTTCTGTTGAGTTTTTCACTTGTAGGATATGGATTATTCACTGACAAGAGAGGCTGTAATGTTCTGGTTGGTTCTAGGCATCAGTAAATTCAGTCAGAGTATTTAACTGGCTTCTTTTAACAATCAGTTCCACAAGTGTGGAAAGATCATTTGTTATTTCTAAAGGATATTAATTACATTTAAATTTAAGTGTTAATCAAGAGGCAGTTTCCAGAAAGAAATTGCAGATGTGAACTATCCCATAGAGGTGACTTTTCCTTCCTGAATTATTGGTGAAACTCCCCATGGGATGAAGCAGCTTGACTGAATCCATGCCATGCCACAAGTAATACTGATCAATATTTTTGATTTCAGTCAGAATTTCCCAATGCATAATAAAATAAACCCCAGAAGAAAAGCAGCACATCTCCAGAATACAATTGTGTCTCATTTTGTATAAGCTGCAAATAACTTAGTTCACATTATACCATAAACATCTACTAAGAGAAACAATCACACCTCATTTTACAACATAAATTCATGATCCATGAAGATTAAGATTTCTGATTTAAAAAAACCCAGAAATTCTGAGCCCCAAAAATTTATATCTTATTTCAAAAGATAAATTGAAATAAAATGGAAATAATTATTTAAAAGTTCAGATGAAAGGAGACTTTCCTAGCAGAGCATGTACAGGCTTGGAGTTTTAATTCTGGCTCTGCAGCAAAAATGCCAAGGAATAAGATCAAGGTGACAGCACAGTTCCCTTAAAGTTTTGTTCTCTTGTCACAACCTCCTGTGAAATGCCAGTATTTCTGACCTCACCTGAGATGTCTACAGACATGATTTAATGCCATTTATTGCCAAAAAGATCACAGCAACATTGAGGAACATGGGTTTAAAGCCTACAAGGAAAATTACTAAAGTGAGGATTAACTAACTGAGGAGTTAAAATGAGGGGAAAAAAAAAAAAAAAAGATTTTTTTATCAGTTATTAAATAAAAGCAATTACTTTTATTAAGAGCACTCTACTCAAAATCTATGACCCAACTTTATAAATAGATTTTAAAAATGATATTGAACTAATTTTATGCCTTGAAACTCCATAATTCAGGCATGGCCATGGATTAAGGCTTAGATTTTCCATTCTCTGTTCTCTCATCACTAGAATTCATTAAGAGGCACAGAATTTTCTCCATGTGCTTTAAAGGTTTGAACAGCTCCTATCCTCACACTTTGAAGCTGTACCAAAGCTTCCCTAACAAAGGCCTAAATATATTTCAGCCTTCAACAGAACCTTGTATTCCCTTGTATTGGGAACCTCTGACCACCAACACCAGAAATGTGATTTGAGACAGAAAAAACGTAATATTTCAAGGTAAAACAGATTCCACAAGTCAAGGGAGGAATGCAGGATGATGGAGATCACAGGACCTTCACATCTGATTTTTGACAGCATTTCAGGTGCTCCCAGACTCTCCTGGTGGAAGGGGGAATCTTCCAGCAGCTGCATCCATGGGTTCTTCTTTCACCTACTGGAAAAAATCTCAGCAAAAACAAGGCCAATCTCTCATGAAGGCTCAAAAACCCCATTTTTCTCAAAGAAAGTGCTGAATTAACAATCTTATTCTATTATCCTCTCATGGCCAAATCTTTTTTGAAAGTATTTAATTTTTTTTTAAATTACTTCAAAACAACTGGAGTTTTTACTTTGCCTAATCACTATTTCCTTAATATTTGAGTGAGCAGAAACTGTTTGCACTGCCAAAACTGCTGGATCCAGACAGAGGAACAACCAGTTTTTCTCTCTCCTGAAGACATTTTTATTCAAAAAAGATAAACTCCACTTCAAACTGCCACTGCAGCTCTGCAATCTGTCAGCACATGCAAGGACCAACAAACCTGTTCCCAAAAGGAGATGGGCTCAGAATGGAAAACTCACACCTCAGTGGCTATATTTAATTTAACTCTTCCATGAGGTTTTAAATCAAACCTCAGTTCAGTGAGATTTGAAGATATTCATGCAAAAGTTGTTCCAATTTTGGAAAATTCCAAATTCTCACTGGTTTTTCACAGGATTTCAGTATTGTGGAACTGTCACCAGCCCTGTGGAGGAAACACTCACACACATTTATTTAACATGACCTCTTTCTGTCTCACTGAGGCTTTAAATGTCCCTGAGTCTGCTCCCTGGCACTGAATTTGTCCTATTAGCCAGCAAATCCAGCTACACTCATGCAAACAAGTTTTCCTTCTGCTGTCCCTGCTAGTCTCAAATAACATATTCAGAGTAAAGCAGAGTGAGTTATGTGCAGAGAATAAACAAGATCAAACTCCAACATATCCCTACTCGAGCATCCAAATCAAGTGTGAAAGAAAGCTCCTGCTGGGAATTTATTTTATTTTATATTTTTTTTTCTCATTTGAACCAGCTGCCCCACTTCAGGAACATCCCCCCAGTTTCCAAAGGGACATGGGAACAAGTCCTGAAGAGCTGAGCTTGGATTGCTCTCAGTGCAGGGGATGTTGAGCTCACCCATTATTGATGGGGACATGGAGAGCCAATCCTGGCATGCCTCCCTGTTTAGGATAACCAGAGCTATCTGTTCTGTGTTCAAAAGTTACGGGGCACGGGGTTTAAAGCCCCAAAAAGGTGAGGAATTTGTGCTCCCTGCAGCTGACAACTCCCACAGGGCAGCCTGGTGCCACTGAGATCCGTGGGACAGCTTGGCACATGCCAAGGCAATTATTTGTGTTAGCACAGGCCCTGCCAGGAAGGCATTAACCCGGAGGTGATTAGAACCTGCTGTTTTCCCTGTGAATAATTTATCTGTTGGCTGTAGGAGTCATTAATTGATCATTTACAAACGGAGAACGCGGCGCAGCTCTGCCGGCGGACCCCAGCAAGGAGCTCCAGCCCCAGGAAGGAGCTCCAGCCCCAGCAAGGAGCTCCAGCCCCAGGAAGGAGCTCCAGCCCCAGCAAGGAGCTCCAGCCTCACCAAGGAGCTCCAGCCCCAGCAAGGAGCTCCAGCCCCAGGAAGGAGCTCCAGCCTCAGGAAGGAGCTCCATCCTCACCAAGGAGCTCCAGCCTCACCAAGGAGCTCCAGCCCCAGGAAGGAGCTCCAGCCTCAGGAAGGAGCTCCAGCCTCACCAAGGAGCTCCAGCCCCAGCAAGGAGCTCCATCCTCACCAAGGAGCTCCAGCCCCAGCAAGGAGCTCCAGCCCCACCAAGGAGCTCCAGCCTCATCCCCTGACATTCCTGCTGCTCCAGAGCCAGCTGAGAGCTGTCCCTGTCCATGGCAGGGTCACAGTGACAGGAGCTTCGGGGTCCCTCCACACCCAAACCATTCCATGACTCTGAACCCCAGCCTGGGGTTGGAGCCCCTTCACCCCACACCCAAGATCTCCCCTTGCCCAAGTCTTACAACCCAGCTTCAATAAAAACCCTCAAAGGAATGGAACAGAGATACAAAACCCACAGCTAAATGGGAGAATTCCTTTGCTGTACTCAGTAAATGCCTCTGTTAATTTATCTTCCTCTTTATCTTCCTCTCACGTGTTTATGTGGCACAAACAGCTCCTGGAAGAGGTACAAAAATTAGAAGAGATCCTCCTACCTCAATCAAAGAAATCTATTCCATGGCAAAGGAAAAAGATGAAAGATATTTGTATTAACAATAAAAGAACACCAGCGCTAAGATGATTTTTTTTTTTTTTTAACGGTGAAGGACAAAACAGAAATCATATAAAAGACAAAAATAAACAGAATTAATAGGAACTCAAAGCAAGGACAAGCTGCAGGTCCCTGATGGTGTAACAAATTACAAAGCAGGTAGAAACTAATGTCAAGAACTATTTATTCATCTCTATAATGGGAACAACTTCAGGCAAGGACAATAATCACAAAGCAGGAAAGTGTTCATTAATTAAATGGAAACAAATCAGAATTGCTCAGGCACAGCTTGCCAAGGATCCTTTTGGCAGGCAGAGATATGCAATGCTCCTCCTTGTGCTCAGAACCTTCTGCATGACAAGAGGTTGAAGGAAGTTTATCAAGGCTCCTGCCTGCACAGGTAGCTGCTTTGCAAACCCATTAAAAATGGAAATCTTGATGACCTACACATATTAAGGGCTTTAAAAAATCTCAACAGGGCATCACAGGCCATGGTGAAACCCTTGGCTCGCTGTTCTGTGGCCAGGACTAGTGACTGTCAAAGCAGGGTCTCTGTGCTTGCCCATCCCCTCTGATCCATCAGCTCCCACTCCTGGCACCAGATCCCACACCAGACATTTGGGGAACCTCCCCACCTCTGTACCAGCACCATGGTTAGCACTTAAATACTCTTAAAAAAATTAAATATCCCTCTAAAATTATAAAATTTCATATTTCCCCTGACTGGGACGGGAGATACAAACCAATCTTCCCCTTACTAGAACAGGCAAAATTTTAATACGATTTCTTATATTTCTATATAACATTATTAATATTATTATTATTGTTATTGTTGTTATTATTGCAATTGTTATTGTTATTATTGTTATTATTACTCACAAGGCTTTCCTCCTCTGGTCTGTCCATGCAGACACTGATCTTCTCTCAGATCCAGTCCTCCAGAGACCTGGAGACACAGAATCCTATTTTTGGAGCAAAGACAACTATTAGGCAAAAAAAGGAGGAATTTCTGGAGCTAAGCAGTGCCCCAGCTGGGGGCTTGGGCCATGAGTTTGAATTCCACTGCTTGAAGTCTTGGGGGTTTTTAGCTCTGACCCTTTGTGGGGATTTCCATCAGCAGAGCTTCAAAGAGCTCAATCAACTGCAGCTCCTAAAACACCCAGGACCATTTGCATACAGAGGGACAATTTATTTGCAGGGTTTCAGCGTGTCACAAATTAGGAGGGCTGAGTTATGAACTCCTGAACGCCCTGGTGTACAGAGGAAACTGCAGAGAATCCCTAATGGCAGCCCCATAAAGATGATGTGATAAATACAACATTACAAATGCAATAGAGGCATGAAGCTGCTATAATTTAAAGATCTGCCATTAAACGCAACAGGGTTGCATTTTTTGTTGTTTTTTTTTTCACTACTGCATCAACACTGGATGGTTTGGGTTGGAGGGACCTTCCTAAACATGAAATCTCTCCAAATTTTAGGAGATTGTTTTTTGCCTGCCTTCCTTCCTTCTTTTAACATAAATGGAGACTACGTTTTCTTTTCCCCTCTTTGTAAATATATAAAGCAAAAAACCCACTCTGGGAAAACCACAGCAGCTATTCCACACATCAAAATCTCTAAACAAGAAATAAACCACTCTCCACATTAAATACAGCTTCCCTTTTTACACCACCTTTTTCCAAGTGGGAGCCTCCCCATTTTTCATTGCACCTTGAGTTTCACACAGCTCAATGCCCATCCCACAACAACAACAAAAAAAAAAAGATGGAAACATTAAGATTTCCATTATTCTCCTCTTTATTCTGTGAAGTCATTGTAGGAGTTTTTATGGGGGGGGAAAGTAATTTCTGAAAAGTGTAATGAGTGCAATATTCATGGGGTGATTCGACAGACCGTGTTTGAAGAAGCATAAAATAATCTGCCTATGAAGGTCAATTAGTTTTGACATTAATTTTGATAATTTTTTTTTCCCACACCAGTGACTATATACATATACATATATATATACACAGCAAATTCTAGGAAAAAAAAACAGGAATATTTGCAAATTGCAAAACATTTTCATTATTATTTCAATTTACAAGGGAACTGGAACATCACTAAATACTTTGATATTATTTCAACTGCAGGCAATGAGCATTGCTGGCACATTCCTGGTGGGGATGGGGCCTGGTTATCTTGCAGGAGTCAGACCAATGGCCATTTAGGAAAAATGATTAAGAAACTGATGGAAATTAGAAGTTATTTGGAACCGAGCACTGAAAACCATAATGAAATCTTATTTCAAATTAATTACACTTTTTAATCGAAACAGTGGGGATGGTGCCAATCTAAACACAACGAATTACAACAAAATCTAAAGTAAAAAAGAAGTAGCTTAAAGACTTCCATGGAAGGGAAACAATTTATCATTCTGCACGAGAAATTTCATTTTCTACTTTAAAAAACATGACTTGCCAAATGAATCCAGCAATAACTGGAAACAGACCAACTTCACAAATGAATGTTTTATATTTTCAAGTATACTTCAGTTAATTAAAAAAATTAATTGGCCTTGAAAATACTGGAGAGTCTGTATTTCATCACCCCCACCCCAGGCATATGGGGGGGACATTTTTAACCAAATCCAATTCTCTGCTCTGAAAAAATGTGCAGAAAATAGCATCAGTAATTTAAAAAAAAAAAAGAAAAAAATAACTATAATCTTTTAAAGAACCCAAAACTGCAGTTTGAGGCTCTAGGAAGACCCAACTCCCCCCAGAAAATATGGGAACACACCTGACAACAACATTGCCAGCACATAGTTCCTCATCCTTCACTTTTAGGATTGTTTCCCCATAAATTTCCATTAATTCCTGACCAAAATTCCCAAAAGGAGAACACTGCAGCCCAAATTTGAGCATTGCTGCTGATGTTTTCCTAAAGAGTCTCCTCTGAAAAGTGGCACCCCTGGGAATCAGTCAGCACAGGCAGAGTTTTTTGGACTTTAACCCAAGGCTGCTCTGCCCAAAGCTCTATTTCCAATCCCAATTCCCCTCACAGGACTCAGGATCCTCCCCCAGTTCTGGAAAATAAATCTGCTCCAGCCCATTCCTAATGCACAGAATTCTGGGAGGTAAGAAATGGCAGGAATGGCTCGAAAAAAATTATTAATAGTCTTTACAAAAGAATAATTTGTGGGATTCTTTCCAGAACCAGATATAAATATAAGGAATAATTTACCATTGCTCAATTTGCCATAACCAGCTGAGGGAGACTGCCTTGGCAGATGGTGTCTCTGATCAACAATTCCCATATTCCTTCAAATGCCAAAATTAAAATGTTCTGATGCTTACATTAATACTGATTTCTCTTTCCTCATGTCTTGTCAATTCTAATCTTAATATTATTTCTTTCCAGTGTCACAGCATCCATCCCACTCTCCACCCAGCATTTCTTTATGGAATATCAGGATTCTCACCTGGATTGTCACTCAGCTGTCCCGTGGTGTCACACAGGCTGTATTCCTGTTAAAGGAGCACAAGGAAAAGGTCTATAACAGCTTTAGATTGTATCTAGCACCCCTCCAATGCCCTCACTCAAATAACACCTGGTTTAGGACCAGACAACTGAACTGAACCCTTAGGAACTTTTAAGATAAAAAACTATAAAACTTCCAGTCGAGACACCAAGAAAAAATAGAAATGTACATTTCTATCCCTCTGGTTTTACTCAAACAGCAAATTAGACCCAGTCCATTTTGAGCAGAAACACGCCAGCTTCGAAAAGTTTATTTTTACAGATCCACAGCCTCTTTCAGCTTTGGGGAAATTCAAACATCTGCTTATGCTGGCCGAGGCACTCAGCATCCTGCTGCCAAGCAAGTGCTCCAGTCAGTGCCCCGTGGTTTCTCCCCTCTCCATCCTTCTGCTGGCTGCAGGCAAGCAGAGCCCCAGGTTACCTCTCCTGCCTCTCTGTGCAAACAGGGGGTCTGATGGATTCTGCTGCTATTATTAGGCTGCCCTGGTTCCCACTGCAAGTCCTCCCCCAGCTCCCAGCAGGATGCCAGGAGCTGGCAAGCTCGGAGAGCCTGGAGGCTGTGCATCTGTTCTGAGACTGACAGGTAGCACAGCAACTTAAAAAGCACAGAAATTTGCAGCAGGAGGCTCAGCCTAGACAAAAAAAAAT
>VZTT01061147.1:1469-89924 GCA_013400855.1 Buphagus erythrorhynchus
GGAGATTTTGATAGACAGACTATTAGGTTGCTGTGTTAACTGTTTAAAAAGGAGCAAATGACACTTAAAATGCAGCTTAGAATGCTATGAGATGTATAATATTCAATTCAGTTGTTTTTATTTTGTTTAGTTGCAGAGCAACTGTATATATTGTATAACCTAAAATCAACTCTTATTTTCAATGTCCTGGATGCAGTGATTTATAATTAGAGCATGATTAATAAATTTTACTCTTGTTAACCAGTCAAATGTCTGGAAAAATAAAACTACTTTTAAAATCACTTTTTCTGCTTCTCTTCTGTTCCCTTGCATTGCTTACACAATACTGTTCTTTTTAATGTATAAAAATGATAAATACAAGTATAACTTGAGGAAAAAACGTATTTCTTGTGAACTTTAGTTGAACAGAAAAACTGTAGCTGGCACACTTGAGATTAAATTAGAGGGGTAAAGCACCAAATAACTCCCTGTTACCACTTTGCTTTTGTTTTCTTCTAATACCTGGGTTAAGCAGAATCAAAGTCTGTATTAACAAATTGTTTCTCAGACAATGAGGTAGGAAGCAAGTGTCAGTTTTATTTTACATTTCTGTAATATTGACATTAACATACAAAACATGAAAAAGAGAATTGTGTTAAATATAAAATTCTGTAATGTCCTGGACACTGAAGATGGAATCTTCAAGTCATGTTTGGGGAATGGCAGAGTACCATGTGCAAGGTTGTGTGGCTCTTCTTTGCACACTAAGTCTTTCCTAGGATTGTGTGTGGCTCCAAGCTGTCCGTGGTGTCACGAGAAGCCCCAGTGCCTCCCACACAAACACTGCCGCTGAAGGAAATCAGGACTTCTCCGACATTAAAACTGAATCAAAGGCTGTAGACAACACTTTACAAATGGCTTGTGCTTGTTCCTAAAAAACCCAAACACACATGTTAACACTTTCTGAAGAACTTCTAAACTTCTCAAAACTCACTTAAAGCAGAATGTGTCCTTCATTTTGCTTTGTGAGACCAGATTTCATCTGTCTGGCCTGCAATGACAAGTAGAAGGTGTCTTACATGAGCTCTTTTGAACCAAGTCAGAGCTGCTGGCTGTCAGCACAGCACCAGCATTAAGAAGGTAATTTCTTGTGTTCCCCCAGCGCTGCCAGCCAAGAGTCTTGTGTCATCAGAGCATCCTGACAATGAATTCTCCTACTCATAAGAATGGATCAGCTCCCTTGCTTAAAAGTATGGCTGCATGCTCTATTACCAAAATTGTTACTCCATCCCTTCCTGCTACATATCTTAAGAGGTTTTTATCTTTGGAAATACAAGTGGAGATTTTCCATAGGATCTGCCTTAGCACTTTTTAGACTGGAGTTAGCTTTCTCAGGTGAGTACAGTCACTGGCAATTTTAGGGAATGTAGGTGTTTTCCTCAAAGCTGTTCCAGTGTAGGCAGCAGGGCTGTTTTCCCCTCCTCAGCCAGCACGCATTTATACCTTTTTTTTTTTTTAACTAAGCAATCCTCCTTCTGCCAAAAAGCCTTCACAAGGGCCTTGGATTTTAGAATCTCCTTTTACAATCAGAATTCTAATACCTAATTTAAACACTGAAAGCATAAACTCTTACCAAACTATTGCACTGATATACCCAGAGGCTGCATTCTTCAGAGGCTGCATCTGTTGTCTTCAAAGCCAGTAAACTTTTTCCTGCTCCCAGACCATCATCATAGCACACCATCCGTACAATCAAATAGAGAGCATGCCTGTGTAACACATCCTGAAAGCATATGGCAAATAAAAGTTACTCTGGAACAGTACAACAGCTATTTCAGTTTTCCACGTTTTTGTTCTCATTTACAAAAGAATATTCCAGATTTATTTACAGGAAGAAAGTTTTAATTGGTATTTTTTTTTAACTGATTTTTTTACTGATAAAAAGTGATGGTTAAGCACAAGTTTAGCTTTAATTTTTGCTTCTATTTTAGAAGTGCATTCCTATGTGGACTATGAAGACAAGCTGAAAGAGTTGGAGAAGAGAAAGCTCTTGGAGAGACTTTGGGGTACCTTCCAGTACCTGAAGGGGGCCTGCAAGAGAGCAGGAAAGGGACTTTTTACATGGGCATGTAGTGACAAAAATGGGATTCAAATGGATTTAAACGGAAAAAGAGTAAGTTTATAGTAGATTATTGAATTTAAGGTAAGAAGTTCTTTACTGTGGGAGTGGTGAGGCACTGGAACACGTTTCTCAGAGAAGCTGTGGATTCTCCATCCCTGGAAGTGTTTGAGGTCAGGTTGGAGGGGGCTTTGAGCACCCTAGTCTAGTGGGAGGTGTCCCTGCCCATGGCAGGGGAGTTGGAACTAGAGGATCTTTCAGATCCCTTCCGACTCAGCCCCTCCCATGATTCTATGATGACATTCCTGGCCATAATTTGGAAGTGCACATTCACTTCCCATCAACCCTCACTCACCCTCTGTGACAGCTGGGACACTCTGTCCTTCTAGCACAGAGGTAACTAAAAACTTTACCAATATTTTTTCCAGAGAATCCCCTGTCTCAGTCTTGGGAAGGATACACACAAGAAACTGTTGCCAGAAGAGGGTTTAGACAAGGTCAGTTGCTTTGGGGGGCAGTAGCCATGTTTGTGACCAAAGCCACAGGATGTGTGCTGACTCTTCCACAGATCTCATCTGGGAGAATTCTGCTCTCCGTCAGAGCTGCAGGATTTCCACCATAGTCCCAACACTTCTGATTTTGGCCATTCCAGAAAGGGATTGGTAGAAGACACCCAGTACAAGGTCTCTGCAGCCCTACCCTACACAAAGCCTTTCTTTTCCAGCCATCCTGCCCTCTGATCTTACTCATCTGGTCTATTCCAGTCATACCATCTCCAGGGTCTCAGGAATTCTAGACAACTCTGTTTCTGTGCTCATTGCATCAAACACCTGTCTCTGCCAGCTGAAGGGTCTAAAGAAATGCCCACTTTGATACAGAAGCTGTAAAAATGGGCAGTGAGCTTGCTGCCTGCCTTGAAACCCTGGAGGGAGAGCCCTTCACCAGAGCCCTAAGGTCACCTTGCTGAAAAACATCTCCATCCTGACGCTCACTGGGCTCATTGCTCACACTGCTCTCATCAGCAACTATCATACCATGCTCAGGGCAGCTGGAGCCTGTCTGGAACTTACTGGAACCACCTTCCCATATCTGTAAGAAAGATGCCAAGACTGTTCACCAAATTACTAGTGACTCTTGAGGGTTGCTTGCTTGGAACTTGCTACAGTGCTAATGTGTATGTGGATTATCACTAAAAGAAGGATGATAGAATTCTTTTGAGTACAGTCTCCTTGTAAATTAATTTCCTCCAATCCTTTCAGTATCTTGGAACTCTGTGAAAAGAATTTGGTGAACGAACTAACACACTGAAGGACAAATTAAATGCCAATAGTGAGACAGATGCAAGAAACCAGAATTTGAGGAACAATGCAATGCCATAAATTGTCAGTGCAAGCGAGCTTAACCACAAAAGCTTTATCTGCTTGTGAGTGCTTTAGCTTGAAGACAGAAAAGTGATGGAGGAAAGTCTTAAATTAGCTATTTGATCTTTATCAAAGCAAAAAGGAATTTAAATAATAGTGAAACCTATGTTTTTAGTGAGAATTAAGAATTTAGGCAAGCAAAAACAGAATTCAAAAGAACTCAAAGTCTGAGTAACAACTACTACCCATCCTCCCGGGCATTAGAAACAAGTGTTTTATTTTCTGAAGGGACCAAAGGAAACGTTTTTGCTCTCTTCAGAGTATTCAACTATTAAGCAATGCTATTCTCCGTGTTCATACTTGAAGCTTTTATGAAGAAGCATTGCTGGGTTGTTGATGGGTCAAGACTTCATAAGGCCAAGTATTTATGGTATCTGGGGCTCAGAGGGCAACCAGAAGGAAACCACATGGCTGCAACACAAAGTTACACAAAGGCAAGTGGAAGGCCCTGGGGAAGAGACCGGATTTTTATTTTTAGCAAAGAAGCTACTTGAAGTGCACTGAAGGAAAATAAACTACATGTAGGAAATGATGCAAACAAAAAGTAGGCTTGATCAATAAAGTGGAATAATGAGGCTTTAATGCTGGACTGAACTCTTAACTCTTGGATTAGGAGTGCAAGCATGGAACTTAGAAGAGGTGGGCAACTCAGGTATTCTTAGAAAAACCCCATCCTTTGTTTTTTGCTCTTCACAGAAGCACCAAGAGGAACTGCCTTACTAACTTGGGCTGAGGAAACTATGGTCTTGGCCACCACAGGCACACTACTTTCCCCCATGAAATAATGGCAGGATAGCCATAAAGGAAGGAATATGTGCCAAAGAGCAGTACTAAAGGCTTGCTTGCCTTTTGTCTGGTGCTCTTATCTCAAACGGAACAGCTTTTTGTCATAAATCCAACCAGAAAAGCACAGCCTGCAGAGATATGACATGAAGCAGTGCTGCTGGGAGAGCTTGTCTGTTTTACTTTTGCTTAAAGCCAGAAATGACATTTTGGTCACACAGATCATCTACCAGAGAAATAAATGAAATCACTTTTCAACTCTCATCAGAAAGGCAAGTTGGGTGAAGCACTTACATACTGATCAGATGTGGAAACTTTAATGCCGTATTTGGAAACCCCCATAATAAACTCCTCTTCACCTGGAACAAAAGGTAACTTTCCATCTTGCTTTGGAGGGAAACAAACAAAAGCCTTTAGTGCAGACAAAAGCACATGAACAATGAAGATACATAAAATATATTTATGTGTACTTGGGTCCACTGGGTCAGCACCACTATGAACCCTGCTCAGATCCTGATGTGTAGGGTCTGCCCAGTGCTCATGCACTTGCCCAGTCTCTGAATGTTATGTGAAATACATTCAGGGGAGACTGGACATTAGGAGGCATTTCTTTACTGAAAGGGTGACCAGATACTTGAACAGGCTTCCTAGAAAGGTGGTTGATGCCCCAAACCTGTCAAGTGTTTAAGAAGCATTTGGGCAATGCCCTTTACAACACACTTAACTGTTTGTCAGCCCTGAAGTGGTTGGGCAGTTTGGACTGGTGGTCACTGTGGGTCCCTTCTAGCAGAAACACTCTATTCCATTCTGTTCTATTCTACTCTAAATATTACATGGTTCCAGGAAGAAATTTATCACCTCAGGAGAGAGTTTGGCCCTGTGGTCAAATCAGGTTGGCTGAAATCATGTATGGCCTATCATGCTGCACTGACCCAAGGTGATCCATGTTCCACTAGCAGAACTTTTGTTGTTTGGCTGCAAAAATAGTTTTAGCACATATTCAGAAATGTCAAGTTGCTGCATGATAAACAGACGTTCTGTGCTTTTAAAAATACACAATCAGCTACCTAATGAGAAGAACCAGTTATGGCTCTTAGTACAAAAGTAAGTACAGGCAACCAGAGTTTGGCAAGGATGGATGACCCAAATATTATTCAGGTTCTTTGGTGACAGCTTCATGAGTGATTGCAAGCAGAAACCTGACATCTTCCTCTATGGCAAAACTTTTACAGTACTGAAGAATCTGTGGAGATATTCCTTTCTGGATACTAATCCTAATTGTGCTGGAGGCAATGTAACAGCTTTCAGCTGTTCAATAAGGACTCATGAAAAGGGCCTTGGCTCTGAGCCTGCTTCTGCAGAATGGTTCTCTGACTGCATCTTCTCCAGAAAATTACAGAACTGTGATGGCTTTTGAGATTCAAAGGTTAATAGTTAAGTATGCCACTTTCTCCCAAGTAAGTCGAAATTTAACAGATGTCAAACCACAGGATAAATAAATGAAAAAAAAAAACCACCTATGCTTAAGATGTTTTGACTTTGTTGGTATTGCCTTTTTTAACCCACTTACCTGTGCAACATCTATGTAATTTATCAAGTCCAGTGGCCCTTCAAGACTTTTGCTCTCATTGTATTTCAATTTTTCAATGGCACCAACATATTTAACTCTGAATTCTGCACATGTATCAGAATTACTATTGCTTTGTCCTGCAACAAAGTAAAACAAAGCCATTCTGAAGACTTCCAGAACCGCAATGCTATTCTAATTGCTGTTAACAGGGCTAATGTACTAAATTCCCTAATTTTGCAGACTTTCATCAAACACTTGTCACAGTATATTAACTCTTCTTTAATGAACTGTACTGGGTTGATTTAGAACAGACTTTGGTAAAGGCAACAGTTTTGTATGCATCCATGATACAGCACTGTTTACACCAATTCAAATTTGGAGTTAACAACCTTGAATCAGAAAACATAGAAAAACTGGTTCTACTTTTTGATGTCTATTTGTTTCAAATTAACTGTGTGGTCTAACAGTGGACATTGTAATCTGGTGACTAAAAACAAGTAAAAACAAATCTTACTCTGTTATTTTGGTGCAAATGTGAACTTAGAAAAGCAGAAAACAGCCATCCAAAAAGCTGTACAAGATTTGTGCTGGTAACAGACTGGTAACACAACTAAGTTTTTCTTCCTCAGACACTTTACTTTGAAAACAATGACTTAATCCTAGATGAATCATTAATAATGCTTAGGGGCCTAGGGCTGTGCCTGCATTAGTCACCAGGCTACCTAACAGATTCACTCGGTATTACTGAAAATACCTATCTCAAGCTTTTCCATTTTCTCCTATTTTATACAAAGACACAAAGTTAATCCTGCTCCATCCATACCTGCTCAAGCTCTGATTGCATACCTGAACTTTTTGTAGAGTCTGTATCTAAGCTGGCCACAGTACTAGACCTGGAGAGTCCCCCAAGACTGGAATCTACAGACTAAGAAAAAAAATCATCATCATCAGAAAGTTACTGAGAATACGTTAACAATTCACTTCTAGATGTCCTGCCTCAACTCTTTAAAAAAAAACCCTACAGTTTATGTTCTAGTTATTTCAGCAGCACTGGAAAATGGGGAGGAAAAAACAGTACCACCTGTATCTTTACTGAAGTTACCTTTCTGCCTCAATGCAGACTGGACTGATAAAAGTTCATCAGGAACCCTTGAGATGTCCACAGATATTTTGAAAGAAGGAGGAAATGACAATAAAAAAATGAATCTTAAGGTTATGTCCAGAGAAAAAGGAAAAATAAACCTTAGGGTTATATCCAAACTTTTACATGAAGAAGATGACAACTACATGCCTGTCATCAATACTTGAAATAACATAGCAGTGCACAAGAAAAGAAACAGCACCTTGGAAAATACAGAACATTCAATTGATCATTCTAAAACCAATCAGAAAAAACTAACACATTATTCAAAATTAAGAATACTTCTAGAGATACTGAGAAACCAAAAAGTACTGAAGAATAAACTTATTCTTGGTACCTAGCACCAGGCACTGTCTTTAAAGACAAAATTTAAGAACAAATGTACTAATTTTCCTTCAAACATTACTATGTGCTGCCAGAAAATCTTGTGTTTGTGCAATTCACTGTGGAAGTGACTGAGTATTCATCTCAGAATACATGGGCTTTATGACGGACAGGTATTTTTAACTCTCATAACACAATCTGAGGAAGTAGAAAATTCTCCTTGTGGAACACGGCATTTTATGGAAATCACATCCTACCATCAGTGCAAGTGAACGACTGAAATGTTAACTTGTAACAAACCAAAGTGCTTCACAAGGAGAATAAACACCACATTCAGCTTACCTTGCTTTTAGTGCTGATTTCACTGCTTTGTGAGCTGCTGCTGCTGTGTCGCTTTTTTCCTTTTCTAAACATTTTTTCATAATTGGATCAAGGAAGAACTTCTAAGTAGAAAAAAAATAAAAATTAAAGCCTGTTGTATCATCAAGGGAGGGAGGTCCAGGCAAATACCAGTGACTGTGTCCAAAGTGGACCAAAAGTGGAAATCTGCATAGGACTCTTTGAATGGAGGTAGGAATTTTACTCTGGTGCTCTTCATGTGTGACTGGGGAAAGTTTCTCAAGCTCTCTGCTAAAACTTCCCTATCCTTCTGAATCGTCAAAAAAGGCTATTGTTAACAGAGTGTTGGAAAGGTCAGTTTCTAATGCATACATAGATTTAGAAACAAGGCAAAATTTAGAATTTATATTCCCAACTAAATGTATTAGGTGATTTTTATTTGTGACTACAATCTAAGTGCTCTATAAAGTGCATACAATACATTCCTTGCTCCAATGACTGTGTTTCCAGTAAAACAAAAGAAAAAAGCAAAATCTATCCCCCCCCTGACTAAACACCCCCCCAACAAACAAAAAACCCACCAAAAAAACCCAACCTACTTTTGAAGAACTACTGATTGGAATACTCATAGGAACAGCCATTATCACTTAAAATATTCCTGAGAATTAAAGCAAAATGTGTGGTGCATTTACTCTGCACTAGAACGGAGTTCCTGGGAGTTCTGAGAGCATTCCAGAAGCATATTTCCTGTGCCTGCCCCACTACCACCTGCTTCACTTAACATTTGGCTGGCCAGTGCCAGCCGGCCAGATGCCGGCTCTCTTTCTCTGAAACCCTATTTCTCAGCTTCAGACACTAATTATTTTCATTGCAAAACTTCAGACACTTTGAGCAGGTGGAAGAAAGTAGACAATGGACGATGACAACCTATGGAAGACAGCTTACACTGCAGAAAATACTGGAAAAAGCACAAGGCGGAGCTTAGATGTGCGATGGGTCACAGCCCCTAGGCCGCCGCTGTTCCACCACTAAGCAAACACTGGGTCCCTGGCGGACTAAAAGCCACTCTCGGCAACCAGCGGTGCACAGGGCAGGGCGGTGTCCAGCACGTCCCCGAGCCGCCCCAGCTTCCAGCATGGATGTGCCGGCGCCTCCCGCACAGCGCCTGCGGCCGCGCCAGAAGCGTCTGCCGGCCCTGAGCGGCCTGCAGGGAGGCTCCACACCCACCGCTCCACCAGCGTTCTGCGTGCTCAGACCAGCCCTCACAGCTCCGGCCTTTCCGCGGAGCACCTCTGCCCCTGTGGCTGCAGCAGGCGGCCCGGGGAGCCAGGCAGGGCAGCACCGCATCCATCCCGCCTTCGCTTCTCTCCCCGTTCCTCCCTCCGTCCAAGTGACAGAGCGACGTGGCCGCTGCTCACCGGGCACGCCGGGCCCCGCTCGCTGCCGCTGCCGATCCTGCTGCCGATGCTGATCCCGATGCCGATGCCGATGCCGATCCCGCCGCCGTCCCCGATGCTGTTCCCGCTGCTGTTTCCCCGGCCGTTCCCGATCCCGCTGCCGATCCCGTTCCGGGTCGCGCGGGCGGGCGCAGGCGCGGCGCAGGGCGGAAGGCGGTGGGAGCGGCGCCATGGCGGCCAAGCGCAAAGCTGAGGCGCTGATCCCGGCCGAGGAGAGCGACCAGCTGCTGATCCGGCCCCTGTGAGCGCCGGGGGAGCCGCCGGGGGAGCCGCCGGGCCGGGGGGNGGGCGGCACCGCTGGGAGCCGCTGCTTTCCCTGGCGGAGGTGCTGCTGCAGGCTGAGGGGGCTTCTGGTAGCGCCACAAGCCTTGTTTTCGGGACAGCTTCAAGATGGTACTGCAGGCTTATTCGGCCCAATTTGTTACTTAGGTGAACTTTAATTATACGTGTCAATATACTGAGTGCTCAGTAAAAAACAAAAGAGGCCAAAATAATTTCCTTAGATAGGGTGTTTTCATTTCTGCTACGTTACGTAGGGCCTCATTTCTTTTGAGATAAGTACATCTGTTCAGGTACTTTGGATAGCTGAGCTTAAAAAGGCCGTGCAGTTGTTATTTCTGCACAGAAAAATAATCCCAGTAAAGGCATCCAGTGTAGCTGCATCTGTGCGGTGTGGGTTGTTTCAGTCCTCCTGACTTTGATATCCTTTTGCAGAGGTGCTGGTCAAGAAGTAGGAAGGTCATGCATCATTCTGGAATTTAAAGGAAGAAAAATCATGGTAATTATTGCATGGATATATTTGTATGCTCTCTCAGTGTGGTACTTCAGGTCACCAAAGTGATCTGAAATGTTGCAGGTTAAATTCAGCCTCTGCACTCAAGTCAGACACAGTGCTAGAAAAGGCACATTTTGTAGCTTTCTGGAGCAGTATAGCATGTATGATATTAGGCATCACAGAAGCTGTGCTGTAAAATAAAACCATATCGCTGTATAGAATATATGTGCTTCCAACCCAAACCATTCTACTTGAAATCCAATGCTAAAAGTAATGTTTAATGTAGAAAAAACTTCCTTTGTGCGATACTAAAAGTTATCAGTCATTAATAACTATGTAATAGACCAAGATGGAAGAGGATTTTTTTAATACGTTCTGTTAGAAGCTTTAACTTTCTTTCATTTTTCAGCTTGATTGTGGAATCCATCCTGGGCTGGAAGGAATGGATGCTCTTCCTTACATTGATTTGATCGATCCAGCTGAGATTGATCTCCTCCTCATTAGTCAGTAAGTGGCACCTAAAAGCACAAATTGCTTGAGGTTATGGTCTGAGCTGTGTTCACTTGTAGGTTATTAGGAGAGGCTGAAAATAGGTGTTATTTAGATGGAAAAATTTTAGTTTTCAGATTTTTAAAAAAAAAGTATAAGGATCTCCATCCAGAATTAGGGACTGAATATTGAGGATTCACTTTTGACATTACAACTCTTCTCTGAGCTCACTCTGAGTTCTGACTGTTTTATAACCTGGCCTGCTTTAACACCATTGTGATAGCTCCTGGAGTGAGTTTTTTACACAAAGACTGCAGGAGAGTATTGGTTGTGGGTTTTGCTCTATTGGCTTTGAATTGAAAAGGTCCTTGGAGACTTAAACAAGCTTTGAATATGGTTTAATTATTGCTTAGTGGCTGAGAGATGAGGAGAGCTGTTTCTAAATTATGTAATCAGTAATAAACAGCTCTCCATAAAATCCTGAGGTTTTGTGGTATGTGTTTGTTCTACCTGTATTTCAAAAGTTGTTTCTTAAAATGAGTTGAACTAGAAGTGTGAACAAATAATTTAATTTTCAGAGATCATGTTTTATTTTGTAGTGTGAAACACTCAAAATTAGGATAGTGTTTTTAGTTTCCATGTATCTTTGATGTTTAGTGTCCCTGGTTCCTGTTCCTTTTCTCTCTCTAAATTTACATGGAAATTAGAAAAAGAAGATAATTCTAATACTATACATGTAGTACCTTGGCAATTAATGAAGAATTTCCTGTATTAGTTTTACGTTTTCATGGCTGTGTTTCTAGTCACTAGTCTGCAGAACATAGACCACAGTTAACAACAAGGCTGAAAATTCTGTTTCTGGATTTTCATGACACCATGTTAGTCCAGTGAAGTAGTGAACTATAGATATTATATATTAGTATTGTGTAATATGAATGTATTAATTGGATTTGTGTGTCTATTTTAAGTTTCCATTTAGATCACTGTGGGGCTTTGCCATGGTTTTTACAGAAAACAAGTTTTAAGGGACGGACATTTATGACTCATGCTACAAAAGCTATTTACAGATGGCTTCTTTCAGACTATGTTAAAGTCAGGTAAGCTAACCTGTGGGATGTCTCTTCCTGTATTATTTCACCTATTTTTTCCCTTTCCAACGGGAAACTTAGGTGAAGCTACCAAAAGTAGCTGGATGAACTTGGGATGTTGTCATAAGTAGCAATATTATTAGAAGTAATGAATAATCTTACTACCTCATGGATAGTTTGCAGTGAATTTTAAGCTCCTAAAGATACAATTTATTTTTCAGGACAAGGACAGATTGAATATACAAAGAGTGCTCTGTTACTTACATGTTGGGGTTTTATTTCTCTCTTATATTTTTGTTTTCTTGTGTTTAGTGCCTTGACATATTATTTCATGTGACTGCAATGGTCCTGAGCATATCTCAACTCAGCTGTTTTGAACTTGGAACAGAAACCTGATGAACAGTCCTCTTTTAACTTGTTTTTTCTGTGCTGGTAGGAAAGGCATGGATCCATGTAATTTTTGAGGACTGTTACAAGCTAAATTGCAGATCTCTGGCCAGGGCTGGGAATCTTATTGATACTTTCTGAGGAATACAGAGGAGATTCTTAACTGAAAAGACTCTTCTAGCATGGCCTTTCAAAAGAAAGATACTTTAACTCTCCTTAGGTGAGCTGCATTGGAGTAGCTGGACTTGTTCTCCAACATAGGAAACATGGTGTTACTGAATGGAAATCTAACTGGGGAAAACCCAGGAAGAGTTTTTTCCAGCTGTTCAGATGAGCTGATATTTAGCCATTTCACTTATATCCAGTAACATCTCAGCGGATGACATGCTATACACAGAAACAGACCTCGAAGAAAGCATGGACAAGATTGAGACAATCAACTTCCATGAAGTGAAAGAGGTGGCAGGAATCAAATTCTGGTGCTACCACGCAGGCCACGTTCTGGGAGCAGCCATGTTTATGATTGAAATAGCTGGCGTGAAGGTATTTTCTCTTTATTAAAAGTTGAAATCAAGCCCAAGTACTAATGTAGTCATTAATTATTATTGTTTCTTATGCCCCACCACTGTGGCTGGAGCTGTCCAATAGACTTGGACTCAGGTCAAGATGAGAGGCCCTGGCTTAGAACATGTATTTTCTCATTGATTAAAACTGGCAAGTGACACAGATCACGTAGGATGTTTGGATGTTTGGATTGTATGGGAGTCTGAGACATGACTCAGACTTGGAACCACCAAACATGTAGTTTCCCTTTCCTTGATCAGAGGCAGGTGGTAGCTGAGCAGTTGTGTGGAAGCTACATTTTAGTAAAATCTCTGAACAGATGTTTGTTTCTGTAATTCTCATTTACTTCCCTGTCTCACATGCTTAAATAGCATTTGTCAATGTATGTGAGTTACATTTTTCTCATAACACTATGCTATATACCTAAAGTACCTAGAGAAATAAGATTATTATTAATTTTAGGCACAGGGGGATTAAGTAAATCGTATAATCACAGGCAGCACTGTGCCAAAACCAGATACTTGAAACACATCTCATGAATTGGAGTTGAGCAGGATAATCACTGTCCAAGGAAAGTTTCACACAGCCCTGAAGAGGGAAGAGAGAAGGTGGTTCTGAGGCTTGCTGCCCAGTAGGAGTTTGTTCATGATTTGTGATTGAGAATTATAAGAATTTTAACTTTAAAAAATCCTAGAAATAGAACTGAGTTTAAATGATCACAATAAAATGTAGATCTCTTAGTGTTTCTATTTTTTTTTCTGATTGAGGCATGGTGAAGATTTCCCTCTTACTGTGCATGACTCAAATGGATTGGGTTTTAATATCATTATTTTCATTAATTCCCTGTGATAGTAGGTTATGGGGCAGACCAGGTGTCTGCTGTCACTGACTGTATGTTCTTATTCACATTTTCATCAATGGAATTATTGTTAAATAAAAAAATGTCAGTTTTGAAACCATCAATTTGCGTGCAGAGAGTTGGATTCCACCCTGCAGTTAAGAATCCATTAAAAATAAATAACAATTAAAAATTACTTCTTAGTGTAATGGGGAACATGATTATTCCATTTGGAAAATCAATTAGTACAGGCTCTTTTTTAGTATCAGAAAATATGAAAAGAATTTTTAATAAATAATTTTATTGGATTATTCATTGTATTTTGGTATGTAAATGCAGTTTGATCTTCAATTTACTTCTTCTTAGGAGTTGCTGTATTTTATGTTATGTCTATTATTACTTCTTTGTGGTCAGTGCAAGTATGCAGAAGGCTGTAAATGGCACCTTGATATCTGAAATGAAAAATAAGAACTTAATAATTGTTTACCTGGTTTTGTTGGAATTATGGTACTGCTTGGAAAACCTTTACTATTGAGCTTTAAATACTTGTATTATAGTACTGTTGACCTAATATTGTAATTGCTGCTCACATAAGAAGAGTCTTATTTAAAGTACAGCTGACCTTTTTATCAAAAATTCATTAAAACCATCTTTGCACAGCTTTTTAAAGGCTGCTGACTGGTAGAACCTGTAAGCAGAGCACCTGCTTCTCTTTGTCTCCAACAGCTGTTATATACAGGTGATTTCTCAAGGCAGGAAGACAGACACCTGATGGCAGCTGAGATTCCCAATATCAAACCCGATATTCTTATAATTGTAAGTTTTGCCAAATTATATCTTTCTGTTAGTGATTAATTGTGGATTAGGGCTGGGAATTAATTAAAGCCAAAATGGAATGACAAAGACAGTGGAGATTTAGTGATAGTGATTTGTGTTAAATATCCAAAATACTTGGATGTTCAGAACTCTGACATTGCTTCCCATTGTATTGAAAAGTCTAATTATAATTTTATATTTTTTCTGATGAAGTTCCTTAAGGCTCTAGAAAACCTTTCTGAGATGGGAGATTTATTAGATTTTGACTTGTGTTATACAAACCCAAATTTAACCAGATGTCTCTTCTAGTAGATCCTAGCCTACTTCCAGATATGTTAAGAATTTGTCCTCAATGGAGATGCCCTGAGTGCTATTCCATATTTTTGTTTTGTTTTCTGAGTGAAATTATTTTATTCTGAATCCATGTTTGGAAAACAGCAGCTCAAGGCAAACTTCATATGTAACGGTTTTAGCTAGAAACGAACACTGAGAACTTTCAAAATTATTTCATTTACTGTGTCCCTTCTAGCTGTTCTCTGTAACTGATAATCTAAGTCACATCAAAATCTTGTATTTTGTGTAATTTCTGTATTTTAAGTCTGGAGTTAAACCATGGTGCACATACCACTATGGGCCCTGTCAGTATGATCATCAAAGCACTGGCAGCATTTCCAGTTAGGAAAATAAGTGTGTAAAGAAGCATTGAAATTATTAGGTCTAACTTCTTTAGTGCTAACAGGATCTGTCTGTCTAAATTGCTTAGAGGGATTTGAAAGAGGGGAAGTTTTCATTATTTACCTTGGTGGGGTGGTTTTGACTTTTCCCTCTCTTTGACCTCTCTCCCTCCTCTCCCCAGCATGTTAACACCGGCATGTTTATCTGCTTTTTTTTGTTGGGTTCAGAGAAGATCAGGAATTATTCTCTGTGTCAGCCCTTTCAGTGCTCTGTCTCTCCATTTGCAGGAATCCACGTATGGCACTCACATTCACGAGAAGAGGGAAGAGCGGGAGGCAAGATTCTGCAACACCGTTCACGACATCGTGAACAGGGGGGGCCGAGGTCTCATCCCTGTGTTTGCCCTGGGTCGAGCTCAAGAGCTGCTCCTAATCTTAGGTATGTACCTTCCCAGCTCCTCCTTATGGAAAGGCACATAAAGGGATTTAGAATGTTTTCAGATGTCATAATTCCTTGAACAACTCTTCAACCATTTTACAGCATGTTATTTACCTGATAATTTAATATGTAATGCATGTTTGTTCAAATGCAAAAAGTCCAGTAAACCAACCAGCAGTCTGCTTTGTGAAGTAGGATGGGAGACCTAGGAAGGAGGAGATGAGGGTGTGGTAGTATGTGCTTGGCTTTTGAATCTTTTTGAATTAGGGTTTCAGCAATTAGGGACAATTATTACAAATAGAAAAATAACCAGTTGCAACAACAACTGTTTTACTTAAACTGTACTGCTAAAAAAGGGGTATATTTTCTTTCAAAGTTCTACTGTTTTTGTGTTTTAATTCACAAACCTGTATGAAAAAAACTCTTTATAGGAAAAGCTTAGAAGACCATAGAAGACACTTCTAACACTTCTGAAGTACTACTCATAATGAAAAGTAAATTAGGCTTTTGAACAAAAATGAGTGAGAATTACCCATGAACATAACAAGCTACTTCACAGAAAATAGATAGTTGTTACAAGGTACTTCAGAAAAAACAGTTCTTAAGTAGATTATTTCCAGGCCTCCTCGCTTCTTTTTAGCACATTTGATTTGTACTATGTTACGTGATTTTTTCACTAGTCTTTCTGCTCATTCAAAGGCTGGCCAGATCAAAAGATAACTATCTCAAGCTTAAAATACTTACATTTAGGGGTGTTGAATATGAAGTGTTCTCTAAACTACTTGAAATTTTTCTCACTTTTCATTTCAGTTTAGCTCAGTATTAGAAACTAGTTTGTTTTCAAAATGTCTTACTAGTCTATTCAAATGTTAACAAGAAATTCAGATCTAGGTATGGGGTAGTATTTGATGTTGTAGAATTATTTACTACTTCTCATTGATTGAGAGGGTTCTTTTTAATTTATAGAGAACATAAAAACTGAACATCTTCAACCTTGTGTAGCCATTAGGTTTTAATTTGTTTGACTCTCTTTGCTGTGTGTAGATATTAATGTGAGTTTCTAAAGATAAGCTTGAAAATATATCTAGGAAAGCTAGACATGCAATTGGATGCTTAATTAGGTAGAAAATGCAATTGCATCTCACATGCCTACACAGTTGAGCCTACAGGCTTCTGTGTTTATTTTTCTTCTTTCTGTAACTGTATGACAAAAATAAAATACTATGTTACGGTATAGAGAATTATGATGATGAATTCAGTTTGTGACTGCTTATCTTTTACTAACTGTTTCCACCTTCCACCTGAGCTTATTAAGGTAGCTGTGTCAGTGAGCCTCTCTGAAATGCTGTGAGAAGCTTTGCCTGCAAATCAGAAATGTTAGGTAAAAGCACGTTGTAATGTCATTGTAAATGCACCAATAAAGCCAAAAGAGTGTACCTCTATTTTTGGACAATTGTGCCTCAGTTGTGCAACATAAATATCTTTCAGACTAGCAGAGCTGTATGCAAATGGGAAAATGGATAAGTTACATTTGTACAGCTGCATTCAGTTCTCTTCTTTATGTTTAGGAAAGGTCATGGCTACTGTCATCAATGATAAGTTGTGGTTAATGAAGACTCTTTCCTTGTTTTTGTTCCAGTTGGGCTTGTAAAATGTAACTATTAGTGCTATACAGAAAGTCAGGCTTGATAATCAAGTGATTCCTTCTCGCCTTGAACTCCATGGATTTGTTTTACAGACACATAGTGAATATAGTGAATTATCACAAATCTGTGTGCAGATGTCCCTGGCTCTTAGATGTATAATTAATATTTTATGAGAACATTTTAGCTTTATTTTAGGAGTTGTCATAAATGTAGAGTTATTGCAGTGTAATATCATGAATACTTTATACCTTATCGCTGAAGGTGGTGGTTGATTGAAATTTGACCTGCCAAAAAGATCTAAAGTTCACCTTTGTCATGTTTGTTTGCCTGTTTGTTTGTTTGTTCTGGTTGTATACAGTTCTAGCTGGTGACTGTTTTAGAAAAGCAGATGAAAGTAAACAGGCTGTGATGGTGATTTTCTGTACTAAAAATTAAAAAGCCCACTGGTAAATCTGTTTTACAAGAGTTACTAATGTTTATGAGAAGCATACACTTTATAAATAATCCTGCAGATGAAATTTTGTGTTTTGTTGTTTGATGGGTGGCTTTTGCGGTTTTTTTTTGGTTTTTTTTTTGTGGTTTTTTTTCGTTCTTTTTTATTATTTTGTTTGTTTTGGATTTTTAGATGAATACTGGCAGAATCATCCTGAACTCCATGATATCCCCATATACTATGCCTCCTCTTTGGCAAAGAAATGTATGGCAGTTTATCAGACATACGTCAATGCCATGAATGACAAAATCCGCAAGCAAATTAACATCAACAATCCTTTTGTTTTCAAGCATATTAGTAATCTGAAGGTAAGCTTGAGATTCTTAAAAATAGCTGAACGTGACAGAAGAGTTCATATTTGCTGAATAGTTTGCATGTTGAATATCCTGATATCACAGAATATTCTGATTTAGAAGGGACCCACAAGGATCATGGAGTCTAACTGTGAAGTGAAGGGCCCCTCCAGGGATTGAACCCCCAACCTTGATGTGTTTTTAGCACCATGCTCTAATCAGCTGAGCCAATCAATATCCTTACTATCCTATAGATTGATTAGGTCCAGGTTTATATCTGAGTTATCTGCTGTCTCAGTGCTTAGAGGGAAGCTTATGCCCCAACATTTTTTCCACTATAGATCCCTGTGCTTCCAGTTTAATCCATGTGGGTATCAGTAAGAGGAATTTTCCTGCAAAGGACACTTTTTGGGGTATAATCTGTGAACACAGGCCCTTCTTGTACGTTGTTCAAGGGTGCAGCTGGGCCGTCCTTCATGTAACCAAGTTGTGGTAACTGATATTCTCACTGTGTCTTTCTCTAGAGTATGGATCACTTTGATGACATTGGCCCGAGTGTTGTCATGGCTTCCCCAGGGATGATGCAGAGTGGCTTATCCAGGGAGTTGTTTGAGAGCTGGTGCACAGATAAGAGAAATGGAGTCATTATTGCAGGGTACTGCGTTGAAGGAACTCTTGCTAAGGTGAGTTGCTAATGCATCACAACCTCTTAGTAACAGATAGCATTCATGTTAGGTTTTAAAAGAATTGGTCAATAGCAAGTGTCTTTATTTGATTTATTGAGATTGTTGTCAGGTACGTATGAGTATGTAGTCTAAACTGATTGCTTTTGGCTAATACTAATGAAAAGTACAGAAAATTTGCATGTGGTCATTTCCAGTAATGTTATATAGAATAATCTTTTCTAGGAGCAGTTACCTTGTCATGAGAAAGAATGCTTGATATTTTGGACCTCTCCACTGCTTAATTTTTCAAGAAGGTAGCCCTAATCCTAATTCTAGAGAAGCTGATATTAAGTTTAACACTACTTACATGTTGTAGACCAGGTTGCCTTGTGCATCTTGTGCCACTGACCATCTGTAGGGAAGGAAATCCCTCCAAATTCCAGCATCTAAGGGCAACCACGTCATCTAATTTTACCTTTAGAGGTAGAAATCACACACTTATTACTATTTTGATACAAGTTAAAGAGATTTATCTGGAAGAAGAATGAACTCCCAGATCTGCTGAGGATGCACAAGATGAGATAGTGTTGTGCATGCATTTTTCATGCATGTGTCATTCACATGTGTGAGTGTGTGTTCTGGGAAATTCGAGAGATTTTTTTCACTGCTTCACATTTAATGAAGTGGCTGCCACTATTATTTCATTGATTTTTGAAACTTAAAGCATTAGTTATATGGTGTCTATAGGAGGCTTTACTTTTTTTAATTAAGGTGCTTTTTATTTTCTAGCACATCATGTCTGAACCTGAAGAGATCACAACCATGTCAGGGCAAAAACTCCCACTGAAGATGTCTGTGGATTACATTTCTTTCTCTGCTCACACAGATTATCAACAAACTAGTGAATTTATCCGGGCCCTGAAACCTCCACATGTGGTCAGTATCCATGCTGCCCACTTCTCCAGAGTGGGATTCATCAAACCAGCTCACAGCCTTGAGTCAAGGCAGGGACTGGTGTCTAGCAGTAGCCAGCATCCCTGTGCTTTGAATAATTAAAGGTGTAGATTTAAATGATTTTTTTGTCAAGTTATTTTAGCAAAATAAAAATCAACTTGTTCTTGAGTGTCTGCATGTGGGATCCCTGGGGATGGCTTTCCAGACAATGGTGTAGATCCATAATCTGTGTCAGCAGTGTTTTGAGCAAGTAAGATGCAGTATGGGACAACATTAGGTGAGAGATGCTGGTATTGGAATAATTCACTGGAATTGGCCCTGAAATAAATAAGAAAACATTGATTAAAGGTACATGCAGACAGCAAAAGACAAAGGCTGCGCTTGGAGGGAAAAACATGAGCAAATCATGGGAAGAAGGACCAGAATGTGAAAATGGGGACTAGGATCTGAAGCTGGTGGTGCAAACAGTGTGCAAGCACAGATAAGAAAGCAAAAAATCATCACAGAAGAAAATTAACTTGGCAAAGAAAATTGTGAACTGTGAAGCATCCTCTCTGAATTGCATGTTTATTATGTTTATATCTACACACAGACGCAAAAATATAAAGCTAACTCACTTCTCTTGAACTTAAATTAATACTTCCTTTTCCTAATACAGCAATATATTTGTGTGTGAAAACTTAAATGGGATCTCTGTTATGCACTCTGCTTGGTAGTATAGATTTTTCAACTAACTCTCAGGGTTGTGAAATCCTACCCTTCGAATAATGCAGAGAATTCAGACACAGAACTGTAATTGAGCTCATGTTTCCTATACTGTGATCTCATGGAATTGCATGAGATAGAATATGGCAGTTTTCTTGGATAATTTGGTTACTAAACAAGTCTGGTTGGACAAATAATTTCTGCTAAAAGGAAAACTTTCTTTTTTATAGATTTTAGTTCATGGTGAGCAGAATGAAATGGCCAGATTGAAAGCAGCATTGATACGGGAGTATGAGGATAATGATGAAGTTCATATAGAAGTTCATAATCCTAGGAATACTGAAGCTGTGACATTAAACTTCAGAGGAGAAAAACTTGCCAAGGTATGAAATCAATGTTTTCTTATATGTAGAACAGTATTTTCTTCTGGTATAAAAACTACATTTTATCTTCCTAGCCTGTATTTTTATTTGATTTCAAATTAAATGTTTTCTGGAGTCTCAAATATGTTAATGTTTTGTGTTTAATTGTATTTGGGGTTTGGTTCCGGGGTTTTTATTTTGAGGAGGTTTTTTTTGTTGTTTTGGGTTTTTCTTTGGTTTTTCACTCTTACAAACTTTTCTTGTGTTATATCTCAGAAAGTTTCTAGGTTACTCTGACCTTTTGTTTTCAGAGTTAATTTTACACTCTGATTTTTCTGAGAGAACTGTATTCCATCTCTATAATTACTTGAAACTGAATGCTTGAGATTGCCTTGTTGCACTTATACGTGTTTTTTTTCTCTCCAGGTGATGGGATCTTTAGCAGATAAGAAACCAGAGCAAGGACAGAGAATTTCTGGAATCCTAGTTAAAAGAAATTTTAACTATCACATCCTTTCTCCATGTGACCTCTCCAGTAAGTACAGACAGTGATGCAGTCAGTGGGTAATTGACACTTAACGTGTCCTTAAAACACTTATAGTTCTGGGGTTTTCTCCTGCAGTTTTGTGTTTCATAAGCAATTAGTGAATTATTATTGTATCTGAACTATTGTAGTGAAGACGAAAGGCATTTAACTCATTGTTCACTCAAATTTAAAATCTTTTCTTTCTCTAACAGAAAAGAAGCAAAATTCCATTTCCCTTCTGGTTACTTAAAACCTTTTCCTCTGCAAGAATATGCATAAAACATTACAGTGAGAACCAAAAAACACCTCAATCAATAGTCCTATCATTTTCTAAAACGTTGTTAGTTTTTAGTATAAAAAGCTACAGAACAGAGAAAATACTTGTGTAGTTCTCTTATGCTTTTTATTACTCAGAGAATTGATCTATTCTCAGAATAGAGGAGGAATTAAATCTAAGGTCAGAAGAGCTTGGGGGAAAGCAGTTCTGCTGCCCTAGTTCATTGTTAGTCTCTAATAGGCAAGATAACAAAACAAGCACAACCACAAATACATTATTTATCTTATAATAAGGTGTTCCACCTTCCTCTTTATAAATTGTCCTTTTCAGCCTTCTTGTCTTAAATGTATCAATGCCATTATTTGTCTATAATGGCAATTCTGTTTATTAGGAAGTAAATTCAGAGGGCTAATTTTTAACATGTGCTTTTTAAAATGGTTTCAGATTACACAGACTTGGCGATGAGCACAGTGACACAGACACAAGCCATTCCCTACACAGGCCCTTTCAATCTGCTTTCTTACCAGCTGCAGAAACTCACCGGTGCGTACTTGGGAGGACACAGTTGTGATTTATACTGGGCAGCTTTTAAAACAACTTCCATTCTTCAGAGGTCTTTTGAGTGGAGATTTCTTTGTATTTACAGCTTTCACTAGACTGTGCAGCTTCTGCCAGATCCAGTTCATGAGTGTGACACAGCTTTGGGGGGGGATTTTACTGTATTCATATTGCAAAGTGGTGAGCATATAGCAGTATAGAGCATAGGCTGTTTTCTGTCTCTGTCAGCCCCTAAAGTGAGTGCTCTGGCCACGCTGATGGAAACTTTATTAATTGTATCTCTAGCCCCAAATGGAATGGCTAATGCCATCCGATTAATCAAAACGAGAGCTCTGCCCTCCTTTGTGACAGACAGCCTCTTCTGTGCTTCCCCAAGAGGCATGAATTGGCTTTTCCTGCATGAGAAGCCATTTAAACCTGACACTGGGATGATCCCCTGTGCCTCTCTCTTGCTTTCTCAAGGGTTGGGGGCAGCTCCTGTCCTAGGTACATATACCTTGCAGATTCCTTTCCCAGAAAGGAATCAGCAGAAGGCTCAGATTTTTTTAATTCTCTAGTGTCAGAATCTAATTCATGTCACTAATGAAGAGAACACCTATATTCAGTTGAGGTTCACACAAGTGCTTTGCATTTAAGCTCTATGCTTATGTGAGCAATGGATTCTCCTTTAAGGGTGTAAGAGCATTTACTTCCACAAATGGAGCAGAATTAACTACATTTCTCATGTGTTTTCTTTTTTGTTGGTGTACTCACTCAGTGTACTAAGCTAGTCAAATATGAGAATTCAAACCAAGTAAAATGGCCAGTCTTAACTAATAAAAAAACCCCAAACAATCCAGAACAAAGAAAATAATATTGGCAGGTAAGGGAAGAGAGTATGGGGTTCCATTTTGTGAGCTGCTCTGAGCAGTTGTGATAACAGACAACCCCTCTTATTCTTAAACTGACCTATTTTCTTATGCAAATAAAGTTAGTCTTGCTTCCAGTATAATTTCATTATTGCTAACCATTTGTTGTCACTTCTTAGGTGATGTAGAAGAAATAGAAATCCAACAAAAACCAGCCCTGAAAGTTTTCAAAAATATTACCGTGATCCAGGAACCAGGCATGGTAGTCCTTGAGGTGGGCATTGGTGAGGGAGAAAGAAGTATTTTGTTCTCCAGTTTCTTCAAAATAATGTCGTAGAGATGCCATGCAGAATTAAATGTTTTAAGGAGTTTTCTGTTGTATGACAAATAGAACAAAGGCTAAAACAAAGTTCCCCTTGAGCTGTGGTCCTGTGTGGATGTGTGTTATTTGATTTAGCCAGTGCCAGTTGGGTTTTTTGCTGTATTTCATGAGTATAATGGCAGATTTAGTGCCCTTTTTTCATTTGGCAAATAGTAATTGGAAATAACATCAAATGGTGTTCCTTCCTCCCCCAAAGAGTTGTGGTAATTAATTATTTTGTAAATGTGATCAGAAACAATCAAAAGCTTGAATTTTCATGGGATGTTATGGAGTACACCCAGTTAAAAGTAGCTAATAATTTGGTGTGAAATGTATGACAGTCATTTGAAGCTGGAATTCAGAGAAAAGCAAAAAGGAGAATGCAATTAATGTTATATTGTCTTGATGCTGCATTATTCACTCAGTCTAAATAATTAATTTGGTTTTTTTTTTGTCTTCTAGTGGGTGGCAAATCCTGCTAATGATATGTATGCAGACACTGTGACAACAGTGATACTGGAAGTTCAGTCAAATCCCAAAATACAGAAAGGTATAAGTTTAGTGTATGCTTATTTAACTGAGGCACGTCTTTATATTTTTTTACATCAAGCTTAGAGGGAAATAATGCCTTCCAATAAATTGCAATCCCCTTATTGTATTTCCTTGCCTTATGGAACTTACTAGGGAGTAAAAATTGCTACTTAAAAACAGAATTACAGCTTGGTCTTCATTATTTGTGACATGTTCGTTTGCTGAAACTTTCTCCTACGTGGCAGCCAATAACTGACTGTGGAAAACATGGCCTTATTTAAAATGTTTTAAATCTCATACAAAAAAGATCTAGAGTGATTAAGTTTGTATGGCCCAACCCAGGCCATTTTATCATTCTATATGACCAAATAGATGTTTATTTTCACTGGATTACCCCTCTTGTCTTTTTATTATATATTTTAACAAGTTTGTATAATAGCAGTCAGTGTTCCTTAGGTGTTTAGTCCCATATTTGACTCAATGCATTTGTTAAAAATCCTTTCACCTGAGTTTATAAATTCCCATAAAAGTTCTTACTTTGGGGGTAAAGATATTCCAGTCACCTTGACCTAAACAAATTCAGAGTGTAATTTTCTGATCTTGGTTGTGATAATTTCACTATATAAGCCCTATGGCCATGTCCTCATGTTTATAAACAACTGACAAAAGTAGAATATTTCTTCTATTAAGTAAAGGACATGTGAGATGTAATGAGTGTTAACAACAAATAGGAGAAGTAAAAAGTCGGAATGTGAATTGTGACATCTTTTATTTTAAAATATGATAAGTACAGGAATATATAATGGAGTGTATGTATTTCCTTGACTCTCATCTTTTTTAAAATACATTTTTAAATAAATTATTTAAACATGCATCTTTTATTTAGTCTTTGGATTTTTTTTCCAGGAAAGTCAGTTTGTAAATAGCATCTATCAGTTAGCCATTTTTCCCACCCAGTAAATGTCTGTGAAAGTAATTTTTTTTTTCTTTTCAGCTGCAGTAAGTAAGATTTCAAAAAAAATAGATATGGATGTGTATAGGAAGAGAATGGAGATCATGCTTCAGTAAGTTGGCATATATTTTTCTAAAGGAAAATGAGCACAGTTAATCATGTAACTAGAATAGTCTTAGTATAAAAGGGTTTAAAGAAAGTTATGTAAAAATACTTCATAAATATTTACTTCAGTCTAATTTCTGTGAAGGCCAGGAATTAAGTAAAGAAAGAGGTACCGTAAAAAGTTCTCAGCATCATTAAAATTTTGAATACAAGGCCCAGTTATATTTTCCAGAAACAGATTTTTAAGTTGCCTCCAAAAGTTATGCTACAAATGGTTAATAAAAACAACTTTGGATCACATCTCTTTTAAAACTTACTCTGATGTATATTCTGTTATTTGTGTGAAATCTTGCCTCTTTTGAAATCAAAAGAATCCTTCCTTTTGTTGATGATGAGATTATTTTGGTAAAATACTTACTGTTATTTGATACCCACTATCATAATAAGGATTGATATTTTTAATTACATTGGAGTGAGTTAAATAATTGTTGCTGAAAGGTGATACTCACTGGACAAAGTGACCCCAGGGTTAATAGAAAAGCCTAAGTTTGTTGTTTGGCCATACCTTACGCTCACGGGTCTTTGCTTTAGGGATATGTTTGGAGAGGACTGTGTGAGTTCCAAAGATGACTCTGTCCTGTGCATCACAGTGGATGGAAAGACTGCCAACATTTCCCTGGACACTCGGGTATGTAAAGCAAAGCACTTCTGTGAGTGCTGTGTTCAGCAGTCTCCTGTCTGGCACACAGTGCTGCCTACACTGTCATGTACTCACTTGCTAAGGAAATGCACTTGGTATCAAAACAGAGAGTGTTCTTAATTTAAAAATGTGGCAATGTTTATGCAACAAATGCAGTACATTTGGAAAAAAACCCAGTATTTTTCAGCAGCTCAGTTGTATAAAAAAAATGAATAAAGAAAGATTGTAGAAGAGAAACTGAGTTAACCACAATTTTTTGTTAATGCTTTTAAGCATGGCTCTGGTCTGAATAATTGAACAGTTACAGGGTAGGAATGTTGTTAATAATTTTTTTGTCATCTTTTTTTTGTCATCCTTTTGGAGCTAAATTGAAAGCCTGAAATAGTCACAAAAATAAATACTTTATTAATTTACTAGCCTGGTCTAGAATTGTATATCATGCATGTTAGAAAGGTGCTTTAAGAAGCCATCACACCGAGTTATTTGAATAATGTAAAACTGTAAAGAATGGTTAAAGCAATGTCCTTCATAATCTTAAGCATTTTAACATGTTGACTTTCAGTCATTACTAATAACATATTAAACATAGCTTGTGTATTGCCTCTATTCATAGTAATAATATAATGTAAATTCATTTTACGGAGTAGTGCTTATGCTCTCCTTAAGGCGTCATAACAAATATTTTAAGTGTTCTACAAACCCAGAAGAAAAGGTTGTCCTCTGCCAAAAATTTGTTACCTATTGAAACAAAACAAGGGAATGTTAATTACCTTAAGATAACAGTGAGTTACAGTGGTTAACACAAAACTTGTGCTATCTTCAATTCTTTAATAAACATGGCTACATTTCAGTTTGTACATAGTACAAAAAATACAGGACTGGTGAAAGAACTCTTGAAATAAAGAAAAAAGTAACTATACTGGAAAAGAATGCATACTGCTTAATCAAGAAGTTTGATTTAATTTTTATAATATGTCATTATTGTTAAAAGTTCTGTGTGCTGACAGAAACCCCAATGGGAGTTCAGGGTGTATCTTTTCAGTACTGACTGTACAGTCTGTTCTTCATGTGTATATGTATCTTATAAAACTTTATTGGCTTTAAAATTAAAAACTTTTTTGTTTAGATCTGACTGGTGGGATATGTGGATTTATTTTCTCCATGTTAACACAGTGCTCTCACAGTTAACATGATTTTAATAGCATTGCTAGGTAACATTAAATACATGTTTGCTGTTTTAAGAGCCTTTTTCCTCCCCCCAGACCTTTATGGTTGGAAAGAGTTACTTGATCAGAAGAGTAACAAGTTAATACTGAATTAAAGGAGGTGTAGTCTTAGAGTTTAGAAAGGCCACAGGACCAAGAACAGTATTACTATTCAAATGCTGCCCTTTGTTTCTGAGGTACGACAGTCAGGAATGTAGATTAAGTTTCATGTTTGGGGTGGGCATCTTTCTCTAGGAAAATTTGTTTCAGTAAAAAATTAATTTATTTGGATATTTTTGTGTAAATGTCATCGTGTGTGATAAGAGCATCAGTGTGGTGCCTGTACCTCTAGTGACTGCATGTGTTTTGCAGTGTTAACCTAGTACAGTGTGAGTGAATTCACAGATAAAACGAAATCTCCAGGAACTGAATCTTGTGTGATTTTATTTGATTCTGAATTAAATGTAATCCACAAAACTTAATGCATTTTACATAGCTGTTTTGAGCATAAGACTCAAAATTAAGCTTCTTGTTCCTCAGCAGGACTTGCTTAAGTCTTCTCTGAACTCCTGTACATGCTGGCAGACCACTGAAAAACATACAGTGCTGCTCTTGATAATTTCTGTGACTGCTTTTTCCTTTCCCCTTACGAGCATTCTGTGTGCTGAAAGGGAGCATGAAGTGCCAGTGGTTGTAACATCCTTCTCTTTATGTTCCCAGACAGTTGACTGTGAGCCAGGAAGTGAAGATGACGAATCCCTTCGTGAAATGGTGGAACTGGCAGCACAGAGGCTTTATGATGCCCTCAGCCCTGTATACTGACCTCTGTAGATACCTAGGATGTCTAAAAAAAAATCTTTTAAATTTCCAATTTATTTGGGTTATTTTTTATGAGTAAATAAATTTTTCCTGAGTAAGTCAAAGGTTTCAATTCTGTAAATGTGAAAGTGCTGAATTATTTCACATAATGGATCAGCAACCTCATAACAACTGTATTTGTGTATATAGATGCAATTAAATTGGCAAAGTGTGCATATGTTCTCCTATGTGCACACATAAGAAATAATTCTTAACCTGATACAGAATTACAAAGATTAAATGGAGTTTTGTATTTTTGAATGTTAAAACCAGTTGGAGGATAAATTAGATGTATTGAGTTTGCATATATAATTTTGTTCCTGTTGAGGAAGTGATTGCCTGCACACTTTTATCTACTTGAAGTCAAAAGGGTCTTGAACACAATTGAAAATGGAATCCACGTTTGCATGGTGGGTTAGTTGGAGCTTTAAAACTCCACATGCTGGCATGCCATTAACTGGACAAGAGGAACACCAGCACCTGCAAGAGAAGTGGGTGCTTATGACCTGTGACAGCCTCATCTGCCCCAAGCTGGTGACCACCCGGCCTGGGAAAAGGGACATGGAGTATCAGACACTGCAGGACACAGAGCAGAATTCCAAATACACCGTGACTGATGCTCTGAGGTATTTGCGGTTGTTGCCAAACAGTGTCATTCTGAAAAATGTCCACAGAACCCGAGTTTTCCAGAAAGGAACTGTCTTGTGCACACTTCTTTCCTCCTTTTGTCACCTGATTAAAATGGCACCTGATGATCTTCATAGTAGTAGTACTATTAGCAGAAATAACCTATGAGCAGTATTAGCAAAATTAGCGACACCTTCCTCCCCACATTGTGTTGTTAGCAAGCTAATCACTATGAAGTCTTTTAAATGAGGTAAATGCATTTTCTTAAAAAGTGTCTCTTTGAAACGGATGAAAACCATAAAATTGCGCGCATTCTGTTTAAAGCGCTTCCAGCCAGCACGAAGCGTGTGTGAGCGGCGGGTCCCCGGCTGCCCCGGGCGCGTCCTCCCCGCGCACCTTTGAAAGAGGCGATGGAAGAGCGAGCGGGGTGGAACCGCCCCCCGTTTTGTAAGTGGGGCTGGAACCGCCCCCCGGTTTGTAAGCGGGGCCTTCCAGCGGCCCGCCCCCTTGGCCGCTGCAGAGGAAGGGCGAGGCCGCCTCCTGCCGCCGCCGCTCCCGGCGGATGTGCGGCCGCGGCCATGGCGCTGGGGGAGCCGGGGGCCCGCGGGCGGCTCCTGCGCTGGCCTCGCGTGCTCCTCTTCGGAGACTCCATCACTGAGGTAGTGCCCGCCTGGCCCCGCAATTCCCGTATGGAGCTCCCTGGCCAGCCCGGCCCCTCGTACCGGGCCCGGCGGCCCAGCAGCCTGCCGGTGTTGGCCTGAGCTGCGGTGCGAGCGGCGGGAAAGGGAAGGCCGGCGGCCGCAGCGGGAGCGCGTCCATGGCGCCGGTCAGGCCCGGCCGTGAGGCTGAGGCTGTGCCAGGGGCCTTCGTGCCTGGCGGGCGTCTGTGACATATGGAGCCGTTCCAGAGAAATTCTGGAGGTCGCTGTGTTAGAGGCGCGAAGGTGAAGGAGTAGCTTGGGATGTTCCGCTGTCAGGGGCAGTTTCCGTGCAGGGGGCCCAGCGTGCCGCCCATGCCGTGTGCCGGGGGCTCGCACTCTGCCCCGGTGCATCCCAGCTGCCTGTGTCCAGCTCCCAGCCCGGAGACAGCTTCTCCATTACTGGACCAACGGCCTGGTGAACATCTCTGAGGCAGCTCCAGCTTTTTGGCGTTGATTTTGAGTCCCTGCTTTCTGTTGTGTCGTGGGTCACGGAGCTACTCTGATGAAAAAGTAACTAACCAGAGGCCGAGCTTATCTTCAGTGGGAGATGGGTTTCTAAGCTGTCTCACTGTGCAGAATTGTAACAGGGAGGATGGTACAGCAATGGGAATAAGGAGAAGAAATTAGTTTTTCTGCTTCTGATTGAGGTTCGAGTTAGTTCTTAGCTGTTCCTGTTAAGAACAGGAGGGAAAAATTTGATCTTCTATTTAAGGAAATTAAAATAATGAAAACAGGTATCTAGTTAGACTAAACAGCTTAAATCACCTTTTTGGTACATTTCATTTAATATTTCAGATTGTATAGTATGAGTAAACTACTGTTCATCAACCGAACCTCTAAAACCATCCTAACTCCATTAAACTGAACTCCATGAATAGGAGGATTTTTGAGGGGTGCTCTCCAGAATGAGAGGGTCTTAGAATTGAAGTAGAAAAATAGCACAAACAGACATAGCAAACCCTGGCCAAAATGAAACTACAGTCCAGCAGCAGTCAATTTGGATTTTGAAGAGACCACGGGGTCCATCCCTCCAGAGGTACCAGCTCTGCGTTGCCTCAGATGCCACTGCTGTGCTTGGGTAAAACCAGGACTGTTTAACCTCAGAGAAACAGGGCAGGGAGGAAGAAAACGCTGCAGCAGCAGTGCCAGAGGCCAAGCACAAAAGCTTTTGAGGTGGGAAGGTGCCAGTGGTGGGGCTGAGCTCTAGGGAACAAGTTCTTCCAGTGAGGATCTCACCATTTTCCTTGTTTTCAGTACTCCTTCCAGGAAAACGGCTGGGGGGCATACCTTGCTGAGAGACTGGTCAGGTAAGAGCTTAAATTTCAAAAGTAATTTCTAGCTTGCAGAAAGTCATGCAGCTTTTCTAAATGAAAACCGACAGCAGTTAATATTTAATACATGTTTATTTATTGACATTTATTTATTTAGTGAAGTGGAACTGCCTTCTGGGCAGCATGCCCAGGGCTGGTGGAAATACTCATTGGGTGTTTCCATTCAAAGCTTGAGTGGAAATTAAAAATTTCTTAGTGATTGTCAGCATTGTTGTTCTGGTTCCATGGTGAAAGTAACAGGTAAATGCTACATGTGCAGCCTCTGTGGGTGCACTTTCAAAGCATGATCCTGTTGAAAACTCATGTGACATCTCATGTGAGAGAGATGGAGGCAGATGGCCTGACAGAATGGTTCAAAACTTCCTAAGATTTGTTCTGGTGGACAGAGAAGAGATGTTTGTTTTGATATATGTCTCCATTTCAGAAAATGTGATGTTTTGAACCGCGGGATCTCGGGGTACAACACCAGATGGGCTAAATTGATTCTTCCAAGACTGATCCCTGAAAGTACTAGTGCTGACAGTATTGTTGCAGTTACCATTTTCTTTGGAGCTAATGACAGTGCTTTGAAAGGTAGGGTAGCTTGCTTTCTGTCTTTTTTTCTCCTGTGACCTGTTCTCTTAAGATGATTTTACAGTTTAGCAGAATAGGCAAAACATTGCAGAATAGGCTTTTCCTGGTACTTCTCAGGAACTGATTACTCTCTTTTCATTTATACAGGAGTTTGTTTTCAGTCAATTCATTTGTATTTGATCCATGTCGTGCCTTCCATTTCTCTCCCTGTCACCAAGTTTTAATACATGAAAAATAAATTTCAAAATAAATAATATATTTCATGAGGGTGCTCAAGACTTGGTAGCAGTTGCCTAAAATTGGAGTTGAGCATCTAGCTGTTTTTTCTGTCTTTAAAGGAGAATGATGAGTTCTTTGCAGATGGGCTGAGGGAAGGTAAACTTGGGTTTACCCAAGCATTTGGGTTCTCTTTCAGATAAGCATAGCAGGATGCAGAGTCTAATCAAAATGGTAACATCAGTGCATGAAGGACTGACTGCATGTCCATGGGACTTTCCAAAGTTTTCTCTGCATCCAAGAATATTGGAAATCTTGGGTTTTGGTTCAGGCGAGGCTTGAGGTGATTATGTGATACTAAGATATGAAGTCGTAAAAAAAAGCATCTTAAAAAACCCCAGCTGTTGGGTGTTTTTTTTTTTACCCTTGCGCCTTATTTGCTTTAGTTGGAAATGCTGTCTTTAAACTCCTGATTTGTCTGATTTGGGCATTGAGGAAAAGAATTTTCCTACCATGCCTCCCGAATCCATGGATGAGGGGAACTGCATACTGGAAATAAGTGTCCATGGCCATACTGTGTAAAAGTCCTGTTATGCTGTGTAAGAGGCCTGCAGGGAGCTCAGCCCCACTGATAATGTGCTCCACCCCTCACAGAGCTGAACCCCAAGCAACACGTTCCTTTGGAGGAGTATGCCACCAACCTGAAGAGCATGGTGCACTACCTGAAGTCAGTGGACATTACTGCAGACAGGATTATTTTGATAACACCACCACCTCTTCAGGAATCAGCTTGGGAAAAGGCCTGTCTTGCCAAAGGTAAAAGAATGATGAGGATTGGTAGAATTTCTGCATTTTACCAGTGGAGTGTGACAGATCCCAGGTTGTCAGGTGATTTCCTTCGTGTGTGTGCCAAATTGCAGTCATGTTCTCTGACTTGTTGGAAAAGGGCTGCTGTTTTGCTAAACAACTTCTGGATAAGCTCATGGAGCAAGTACCAAGTAATTACAAACATCCTTTCCAAAGTGTTGATTGATCTCAGTGCATAGAGCTGATGGAAGTGGCTGCCCTCTAAGAACATGGTGTTTGCCAACATGTCCTAGGCAGATTCCATTGTGTCCCAGCAGCTTCCAGAATAATACAAATAATGGAGAAGTGTTGGCATTGTGGATCTTAGAAAAATTTTTACTAGATACAACAGATTTCACATCTGTTTGGATAAGCAGTAATATCCCAGGTTTATTTTAAAGTTAAAAAAAACAATACCAGAGAATATCATATTCTAAGAATGCTAATAAAAGTGCCTGAAAAAGAAAAAAGAAAAGGTAGTTAAATGATTTCCCATTTTGTTGTTTAAGCTAACTCTAAAATTAGAGACATAATAGCATCACTTTGTGTTACTGAGCTGGTGGAAATTGCCATAATCCCACTGACTTCAGCAGTGGCAGTTATACCTCCTGAGAGCATGTTCTCTTCTTTTGGGACACCTTGTCCAGTTCTTGCACATTTATAAAAAAATTTTGAGTCAATACAGAGCTGGTACCTTTGTGGCACAGTTTTCTGTGATTTAGGTGGTGTTGCATATTCTGAGTCATGTTTTCAATCAAAGTAGTAAAACTTTGAAGATTACCTTAAGTTTAAACTGCATTAAATTAGACAACATTATTGTATGATGTGTTAGGAGGCTTTAATGTGATGTCATGTGAGCACACGTCAAATGCTGCTTATCTGCCTCCCAGCTGTCAAGGAGCACTTGCAGTGTTAATCCATTTTCCTCTTAAAACTGTCCTTTTTATGGGGGAGGGATGGAGGAAACTTGAATATACAGCATTGAATCTGCCAGCATCTGTCTGAAAGAGAGTACTGTTTAGGAATGGAACAAAAGACAGGGTGATCTCAGACCATGGACCACAAATGAAGGATTGTGGGCACAATAGGCAGCAATATCAGACCATCTGCCCTCCAGTATCAAGGAGAAATTTTTGCCTGTTTCTAGTTTTGTCAGATAGATAACAGAGCAAAAGAGAGATGGGAAGCAGGAGGATGGTGATGTTCACAGGAGCATTCATCCAGGTGCAAAAACTAGCAAGGGGGCTACTGCAAGGAGCAGTTGCATGTGGAATTGGACAAAAAGCAGAAAGAAACTCATAAATAGATTTCCATTTACTTAACTCTGTTTTACCTGCCTTAGGTGTATGAAGAGTTTTAAATCTTAAGCACTGCTTTCACCTGAAGCTTGCCAGAAGGTGAGCTGTGAGCAGCAGAGTTACACTGTCCGTTTGTTGCTGTTTCTTCTCTCTCAAGTGATGCATTTGTTCAAAAAAGACATTTTCAAGTGACTTATTACTAAAGGGTGCCCTGAAAAAGACCACACAAGCTGTAGCTTCCAGCCACTTACATTGCTGTGCTTTGGATTTAGTTTGTGCTTGGTTATGTCTGCTGGTTTAACACCTGATACACATGATGTGTGCCACAGAAGACTGAAATCATGCTGCATCAGTGGCAGTCGCTGGATGTTGTCTTTGTTTCTGCTTGGCAGGTGACAAACTGAACCGCTGCAATGCCACCACCGGGCAGTACGCCCAGGCCTGTGTCCAGGTCGCCAGGGAATGCAGCACAGATGTGCTTGACCTCTGGACCCTGATGCAGAAGAATCAGGTACAATGAAATCAGAAATACTTGAAACTGTCATGAATTGTGAAATGCATCATTTAGCATGGAGGAACCGGTGGTGCTGCATTATCACTGAAGTGATACAAAATACATCCAAATTACACTTTAGGAAGGAAAAAAATAATCCAGAGTGCTTCATAGTTGGCAGCGAGAAATAAAGCTTTATACAACCTGGCCACGGTACTTGGTTGCCAAATATCCCCTGAGTACATTATATCTAAATAGCCTTTTCCTTGGACTTGAGTTATGGAGTAGTTTAGGTTGGAAGGGGCCTCTGGAGGTTTCTTGTCCAACCCAGTGTGCAGTGTTGGGCTGATTTCACGGTCACATCTGACTGTTGCTGATGCTTCTGACCAAATACCCAAACCCATCCATGGGAGACTGCAGACTTTTCCTTTGAGCAGGTAACACTTGTTCAGACCCTGAACCTTTTCTCTCCCCTGCCCTCCTCGATGCAGTAGACTGTTGACTTGTGATTGCATTACGTAATCCTATGATCTTTTACTGATGAATAGCAGTGATTTTTGCCATCAGAACATTCTCTTAATATTTTAACACAAGCAGTGAAAAATAAAAACAGTTTACCAGCTGGCTTTGAAGAATTACTAAAGACCGTCTCTTTGCAGCTAGCAAATACATAATATATGGTTTTAACCTCCCTTGTAGGATTTCTCTTCCTATTTGTCTGATGGCCTTCATTTATCAGCAAAAGGCAACAGCTTTCTAGCAGCTCAGCTTTGGTCACGCCTGGAAAACAAACTGTCTGCTCTTCCTTCACTGCTTCCTTATTGGCGTGACGTGGACCACACGAACCCTGAGGCCAGTCTTCTGTGACATCCCTGCAGGAGGAGCTGGGGCAGCCACGCCAGACAGAGCCAGCCCCTTATACAGCAACGTGCTGCAAACTGTATGCTCAGGGAACGTGGCACTGGGGAGTCCCCAGCAATGCTCTTCTCTGTCTCCTTCTCTTGGTCTGTGGGAGAATAAAGGTGAGACCACTCGGGGTGTGTCTTGGGGTGGTTTTTCTTGTTGCTGTTGCCAGGATAGCTGTGGGGATGAGTAGCTTTTTCCTTGGAGGACTCAGAGACAAAAGGTGTCTCAGCTGCTCTGTGGCCAAGGGATGGAGCAGTTCCTGGCCTTGCTGAACTTTGAGGACTGCACTATGATTAATACCATCTACTTGGTTTAAATACAGTGGAGCTCATAAGAGGCAGTAGTGTGGAGTTTGTCAAGAGCCATTAGTGTTAGTCCACATTAATTTATTTGGATGTAATAAGCAGGAACAGCAGTTCCCTAAGTTTGGCTTTGGTAGAGATAGAGAGTAGTTTAGAGAAGGGCTTTTAAAATTTAATTTACTCTGGCACCAGCTTCTTCATGCCCAGCTCTTCTGTATAGGTGCAGGTTTCAGACCAGTGCATGTTTTTGGGCAGTATAAAACTGGTGATATAAGAGCTTGGAGAAACTACTAGAAAAGGTCTGCAGCTCTGCTGACAAAGCTGCACTGTATGTCATTTGCCATCAAGTTAAGAAGATCTTTCAAGTGAGTTGTTAAAATAATTTTACAACTCATGTAATAAGTCCTGCAGACTATGCAGGTTTTGGCCAAGAGAACACAAACTACAAAACTGCCTTTACAAACCAAAAAAGCCATTGCCTGCAACCTAGATGAAATTCAACCAGTATGGAAAGAAATGGTTTGGGAAATGAATGTCTAGCAAATCAGATAGCAGCAAAAATGAGGATACAACTAACTGTGCATAAAAATCAAAGAGCATATCACTGCAAATATAACTCCTCCATAATTCTGGGCTGTATTAACAGTTGTGTTGACATGGAACAGGTGTGCTTATTATGTAGGGGGTGAGAGAGTAATGAGAGGTTCTCATGCAGTCCTGCACTGTTAGTGTCATTGGACTGCCTTTGCTTCATTAAATAATTAAGACAAACTGGCCAAGACCTGTCATCTCCTATGTAACAGTGTTATAAACTGGTGCGTAAGTATTTTTCATGTGCCTGGAGCCAGAGCAGAAGCGAGTTTGAGATATAAATATTTATGAGTATTAAACTGGACTATCCTTTTCATAATGAATGCTTACAGTAAATACTGGCTGAACAGCAAACAGGGTTCCCAGTGGGAAGCTGTGGATCTTCCTGTCTTAGATGTTAGGAATAAACAATGCAAGTACTGCTTTCAGTTTCTAGTATACAGCTCAGGCTGGGGGATGGACTCAGTGATTTGCAAGGCCTGCTCCAAATCTCTATTTTCATGCTCCCAAGCACCTGCCACTGCATGGTTTTCACCTGGGATGTAAAGACCTTTGTGCTGAGAACGTGAACTCACAAATTTGGTACCTGAACATGCATTTGAGCACACCCCCATCCCTCAGGCATTTAGTGTCACCATCTGAACTGATGATAACCTGCAGGACCCATGGCAAAACCCAGCAGGAAGCAGGCAGCGGTCACGGTGCAGGTCTGTGTCATTAATAGTCCAGGGCTGGCCTCTGCAGCATCTGAGCTCAGAAAGGAGCAGTCAGAAATCCTGGCTTCTGCCTGGCTGCATGCCAGACTTTTAAACCAGGCTTTGACAACCACAGTCTGGAGATCTTTTAGAAAAGGACTGCATAGAAACAGCACTTGTTTAACTGATTTTTTCATATAAAAAGCTTTTATTTTGTTGGGAATTAAATTAACTCCTCATACATGTACTTTGCACTGAATCAGAAAACCCGAACAAAAAACAAAACAACCCCAAAGTTCAAAACCAGCATATAAAACATAATAGCTAGTCAGATAGGACTACCATAAGGCACACATTCAAGTACTAGTGTAACAAGTATCCTTGGGTGTGGAGGAGAGGGAGCACTCACACAACTTTGCAGCACAGGTTCGGTTCCTTTCCCTCGCATTTAAGATCACAGGCTCACTGCAGCTCTGCTTCCTATGGCTGAGTCCAGGCTTGTAACAGTTAAATGGTTCTGCCCTTGGCCACATTCTGTCAGTTTTATCAATAGATTATTGTAGGAGAAAACAGCTGCAGAATGAAGGTGCTGCTGTACTACCAGGACAGTTGCTCTGTGGCTCCACTGTGTCAGTCCATCTGCTACTAGATGGATGCTAAAATGTTCTTCTGCCAGTCCCAGGTCACCTGCCACATCTCCAGGTTCACAGAAGACACTATCCAATTACCAGCTTTTAACATCATGTTTTACTACCTGTGTGAGAACCTGTATTCACAAAATCTCCTCTTTATACTTACCCTGCAAGTTTTGACAAAGGTTTATTTCTTTACTAAATTTACAATTGTTTTTAAACAACTGCCTCCCCTGCAATGGAGTGATTTTTTTCCCGTCATTCATGCAGTAGGAGCTTCCCAAAGGCCACAGTTTTTCATGGAAAACTGAGCTCAGCAATTTGAATATTGCGTATTTTAAAATAACATTTGGAGAAACATTTCTGCACCAAAACTGCTGTAAACAGCAGTTTAAAATGTCATCTGCATAAATGATTTCTTCCTTTACACTTCTTTCTCCAACCAGACACCTGCAACACACAAACCTTAGTGCAGAGTGGGAAGCTCCCAACAAAAGCCACCAAGACAAGACAGCCTCATCACTGAGGCAGAAGAGTTTCATGCTAGAGGAGCATTTCTCATGCACCTTATACAGTGTAACAGCCTCTGTGATCCTTTTATTTATACAGAAGCTGGGCATCTTAAGTTTCTTAATTCTGATTATGCATTTCATTGAATGCTGCGAGACTGTATTTTACCTGTTTTCATTACTCTCTCTGTTCTCAAGGCATTTGCTTAGGCTTTTGGTTACACGTGCCTTAAATTGCTAAATTATCTACTCTATTATGGGACATACTGCAGTGTTCATTTTGGTTTTAAAAGCCCCTTAATTTTGTCTATCAGTGCTGTCAGACTACAAAATATTAAATTATAAAAAAGGCTGATATACACAATCCAATATCCATTAGGATATTTGGTTTTGCACCACAGGTTGAAGGAAATGTTAAAGGTCAAGGAAATAGAAAAACAAATCCAAAAAGCTTCAAAAACAAGCCAGTTCTAGTTTGGATTTTCCTTTTTAAAAGATATAATGCTCATAAATGTAGTTCAAGGAAGGTCATACACATGACCAGCATCTGCAGTAGGTCACTTCCTTATGCTCCCACTCCCTCACAAAAATATATATACATACATTTATATTTATAGAAATGAAATGGTTTCAGATCCTTATTTTGCTGACACAAGTCATTCATTTAGAAGGCAGCAGGACACTAGCACTCTGTTTCTTTGCTGTCCACCCGGTTCTGGCGCTGCAGTTTGAAGGATGAAGCTTTCTCACTCCTAATGACAGGATGGTCTGTCAAGTCCTCAAAAGATTTGGCGGCCGAGCTGCTGTTTGGGAAAGGGTCCTTCTCAAAGGCGTCCTCGTCGATGTGCGAGTCGGTGCTGGGGTCCTCCTGGATGGTGTCCATCCTTTGGTGGTCCTGCTTGGGGGCCGCGGGCGCGGCGGGCGCGGCCGTCAGGGGCTGCAGCGGCTGGTGCCGGCTCGTGGCCTGCGCCGCGGGGAACGGCTTGATGATGCGGACGGAGGCCGAGTCCAGGCTGCTGAGCATCTCCACGTTCTGCAAGACACAAGTGGCCACGTCACTGCAGGCAAAAGCAACCAGCATCTAGCCCTGCGTTTGTTTTTTGCTCCATTTCTCAAAGGGACGAGGAGCAGCTGCACTCCTGTTAGAACAGCTTAAAGGCTACCATGTCCTCCGTACCACTGCCTAAAAGCAGAAAGGCTGTTCTGTCTCTCCTTCTTCCTCCTCTGTATAAAGCACCACAAGTGAAAGCCTCACTGGGAAGAGATGATGACTTGGCCTTTCCTTCCTGGGGCCCAAACTGCTTTGGCAAAACCTAGGACTGGAAATGCAGGGTCAAGCCACATGACACAGAGTTCAGTGCAGGGAAACAGTCCAAAGTACAGCTTATTTCAGTCCTCCAACTTGGAGAGTTCATGGTTTCATGTACAAGAAGCTGCACTGAAAACAGGGTCAAAGACTGCAGGGATGAGTGTCATCACAACCAAATTCTGCAACTCAGATTAAGTTCAACTCCATTGATATCTGTTTCTATTTTAGCATGGTTTGGAAAATATCCAGAGATCTCTAAGCATAAAAAAATCCCAAGGACCTCAGCAAATGCTAATACTGGGAAGGATGAAATGTTTACCTGCTACCATTTCCCAACTGCTCCATTCTCAACAGATTCAAAAGACACAAAATCTGTTAAATTTGCTGGTGCAAGGAGACCATTGGCTATACCTATGTTTTCTCTCCTGCCTCTGTGATTTTTTCAATTGAATGCAGGTAAGAAGCACTAACACACTAACTAGTATTAGAAGCACTAACTTTTGTCATGGCACAGCTATGGGGCACTCGAACTAACATCACCCTCAGTTCTACTCGCAGTAGATGACAGAGACACTTCCTCAGTGGTCTCTGACTTCAGTAAGCTTCCTCTAATGGCTGTACAAGGAAGAGCTCTGCAAGGCTTTTTACCCCCCCCTTATAGAACAACATGTCCTTAACTGAGTATTTCAGTTCTTAATAGGAACTGGATTGTCAAAGCACAGGAAAGGATACCCAAAACTCTGTGTCACAATGTGCTCTGTGCTGGACTGTAATTAAAAGTTATCTTGGTGCTTTTTTGCTCTTCTCCTCTCCCAGCTCAGTATCTGCAAGGTGAGAAGTGCCGCTGATGGACCCCTTGAGCAACTGGAAGGCTGTAGCACATCTGGCTGCTAGAAGCCAACTCCTGCAGCCATCCTGCAGCAAAGACACTGCATTTTGCAGAGATTTTTGAGCCTCATGCTTCAGTGACTCCACTTGGCTGGGAACAAGCAGCCTGTGGCTGGTGCTGCCGAGTGTGCTGTGCTGGGGGGACGCCAGACACGGGTGAAGCCATGCTCTATAGAGCAGAGTGGCTTCCTGCCCCTCTCTGCTGCACCAGAGGGGCTCTCCCAACAAGGCTCAGCTCTTACAGGAAGGAAGAATCAGGCCCTGCCACGCTGCAGTGCTTGTTAAGAGTGAACAGAGGTTTTTTCAGAAAGCAGCTTCGTCTCATGTGGATTCACCCCTCTGCAGCATGGGGCTCTGGGGCTCTCTGTTACTACTCTTTTGGTAAATACTCTGCAGACACCTGAGGTTCAGGTTTTCCAATACACATGGGACAGCATTCTGTCAATTCAGACTTAGACAACAACTTACACTGGGACAAAACAGAGACTTTGTGTTCTCCTCATACTGCTTGTCCAATTTCTTGTCCTATTGAAAAACACACAACAAAATAAGAAAGTTAATTTCCCTATGGCAAAATCTCATTTTTCCTGCAAGGACACAGCACTTTGTGGGGCTCTTTCCATTCCCCTACTTCAATGCTTTCCCATTCGTCCCTGGAGTGCTTGTGGGCAGAGCACCCCTTTGCTCTAAGCCCACACTGTTGTTGGCAGCACATCACATGTCCACACTCTCAGTGGTCAGGAGCTCGCTGACTCTCTTTACCCATCCACACAAGATCAACTAGGATCACTTCCCACTCTGGATCTCCTCTCAAAATGTGGGTGTCATTTCTTCACAGAGCTTTAGAAGACTGTTTTTAATGATAAAAATACCAAAATTATACTTGGGTAGAATTCAGAAGGCAGAGAAAGAAAATCTGCTTGGGAAAGACTGGGAAAGGCTCCAGGGAAAAGTCATGGGAGCACTGGGTCTGCCAGGGCCTGGCAGAGTTTAGCAAGAGTTTTGCCTACTGAAGGAGCAATTAGCCTTACATATGCTGGATTTCCACCCAGGGTTTGCTAAAAGCTTCCCATCGTTTTCTCCCACAGGCATCTGCTATTTCACATATGAAGGGTGTTCTCACAGGAAAATCCAACAGAGCAGTCATCTCAAAAACAGCTTACTCACCACACAGTGCACAAGGATGCTGAGAGGAATCCAAAACAGTAAGGAGAAGACAAGCACAGAGCCCACGATATTATCCGCTAGGAACTTCCCTGTGAAACCAGTTCAAATCTGTCAGTTACCTATCAAATACTGTTTCATTTCAACACACATATATCTATGCCCCACTTCTGCAGCCACTGCTCAGGCAAGTGGCTTCTCTGAATTACTCAGAGAAGCACAGGCTGCCTACTTTGGAGTAGGCAAAGATAAAACTACACAATTTTAGAAAATAGTATCCAGTATATTAACAATAACAGGTTTTTCTCTGTTCTCTGAAGAGAAATGCTGTGAAGCTATAATATTGAATATGGGTTATTTTGGAACAGCCTATACTGAGCCAGCCAAGCAGCCCCTCTCACTTATAACGCTGCGAGTTACCAAGCTCTGATGTGACAGTCATGTGATCTTACCTGCATCCACAAACAAAATATTTCAATGTCAAAGATCCAAAAACTGCCTCTATCCAAGCAGGCTAAATAGCTTTATCAGTTACCTAAGAAACAATTTTTTGTGCCTGAAACTTGAGATTGTAAGCTGCAGCTCAGAAGATTGCATTGTGCAGGCACAGTGGTGCCATGAGCATACACAGTTAGGGCTCATGACACAGCACCAGCTTAACCACGGGCTTTGTCTGGTGCCAGTAACATAGAGTGAGACCCTGGGGTGAGGTGACACCTGGGGTGAGATGACACCTGCTTGGGTTGCACAGTTGGGATCAAGACCAAGGAGGCCCACTCAGTCACAGGGAGTGACTCAGCACAGGCACAGCTTGAGGTGTGTGACCTCTGGTTTTCTTAAATGACAGAGAAAGGAAGTGTTCCCCTCCCTGTCTGTTGACATTTAAATCCCACTGAGAGGCCCACTTTATACCCTGCTGAATCTAGCTGACTTCTAAAGAGACTGTTATTTCATTTTCTTTAATTGACCTAGTTCTTAGTATTCAGACAAGTAGCTATCAAACTTTTCACAAGCTTGCAAGATGCCTAGGAAAAAATGGAGTAGAAAAATGCAAAAAACTCCCACATCCTTTCAGCTTTAAAAGGTGAGATAAGTAGTGTCAAACTTGAGGTAAAAATATACTTTGATATATCATGAGTACAGCTACTAGCTACCCTTGCACATGGGGGAATAAATCCAGGCAGCTAACTCCCCCCAAGGCTTTAGAGGTTCATGTCATGAACTCAAAAGTCCCCAAAGAATATGATTATGTGTCTTACCAAAAGTATTGATGCTGAGTTGGTCTATGAAATCCCAAAATCGTTCAATCACATCCTGTACTTGCTTCTCGCATTTGCCCTGCAAAAGTAACAAAATAATCTTACGCTACCCAAGTATTAAGTACTGCCTTTTTGGAGAGGGAGGTACAGTCATAGTAATGAAATGAGAACTACAGACACAGCATGACTTACTTACATTCTGAGTACAGAATTACTCATGCCCAATAGCAGCAGTCCATTTTTACTGCCTTTATTTTTATCAAGCCAGTTTCAATTCGATTGTGGTCTGAATCAGATCAAGGTTTATTGTTTGAAACGTGCAAAATCCACTTCACCTTTGGCCCATGTTAAGGGACGTAAAACTGATGTTTCTGGAGAGATTTAAAACACTGGAAGCCTCAGTTCCCATTATCCACAAAGAAGGCTTCAGCTCTCAGGAGCCCAAGGTTACAGACACACTCACTCCCTGATTTGGCTGTGCTGGTTTAACACAGTAGAACCTTGGTCTTCCAGTTCTGCCAGCAGAAGGACTGGGGCATGCCCTCCCAAATTCACTTCTGCTGACACCCAGTTTAGCTCCAACCACTGGGGTCTGCATGAGTCTGTGCAGCTGTACCATGGAAAAGGCCACTGAGTGCCAGCAACCCACCAGTGTCCCTGCCACAGGCTCACTGCCCCCTTCAGATACTGCCAGCTGGATTTTCATGTGATTGCTCCCTGACCTGAATTATTGGAATAAAGATTAATTGGGCTAACGGGAACAACTGGACAGGCAAGGGCTGCAAACCCAACAGAGCCTGCAGCAGTGCTCAGTCCCCTCCTTTGTGCAGGGTGCCAGCTGGCTGAGCTGTGGGGAGCAGCAAGAGAGGGTTATGAGCAGCTCCAGAAGGCAACAGCTTCCCCTTGCATAGGTCTCTGCAGAACTCCAACACCCTTTAATATTTACCCCATGAAGAGGTACTTAAAATCCATTACCCTGCACAAGCTTTGGCTTCTCTTCCCCAGCAGAGCAGAGCTGGGCACACTTACATTTGTGTCACAGAACCCCACAGTGCAAGGCTTCCCCTTGCGCAGGAACAGGAACTGGTCGTTGGCATCCACATACGGCGTGCATCTGTCCTGCTCGTCCCGGCAGCACACCTTGCAGGAATTATCTGTTTCTGAAATAAAACAGCAAATTCATTCCTTCAAAGCACATAGAGTCACCTGCAACCCACACCCCCACGTGTCTCCTGGCTGAGCATAGTCCTGACCAGCTTCCCCACAGGGACAGCAGGACCAAGCTGCCCGAATTCGGGCACTCTGACAATCAAGCCTAAAACTCAAATCGCATGCCCTGTTCAATGTATTAAGGAGTACAGTGGGACCAAGTTCTCCAAGCTGATAACCCGACACTGCACAAATCAACAGGCCAATGAAGAGGTTCCAAGAACATCCAAAAAGACAAATTTAAATATTTCTTGGGCTCTGAGTCCTCTAGGCACCTGTCTCCTTGGCTATGTCCTCCATCTCAAACAGTGGGGCTCACAGCAGTTCCTTGTGTTGCCCCTGTGAAGTTTTCATCCTACTCGCAGCTGCTTTCCCACATTTAGGGGATAATATGAACAGCAAAGGAGCAAGAAAAGTCACTGACAGAAGTATATGGCAAGCAGGTTAGCAGGGGAATGAAGCTGGGGATTTTATATTCTCAAGGCACTTTAATATCTTTGGAAACTTTCTTTAACCCCTTGCTGGAGGCCACTACTCGGCCAGATGCTGGATCCAGAGGTTGGTTGGAATCTCCTAACAATCCCTTCTTGTACATCTGTGGCAGAGCTGGAAGGTAGGAGAGTATCCTCTCCTTTAGCTGAAGTGTCAGACCCTAAGCCTCATCTTAATGTCTTCAACCCAAACCACCAGAAGACACGAGGATATTCACATTCCCTTTTTGAACAGAGAACAGCTGACAAAACCAAACAGTTTAAACTTTTCCAGAAACCACAAACTCAGCCCTCCAACAGGCCAGCCACAGTGAAGCAGGCACTCTCCAAGGAGCAGAGATGAAATACAAATTTCAGTCTCAGTCCTGTTTCAGTTCAGTCTGTGTCACTCACCATTGCAAGCACACGACCGCAGGTTCTTCTCCCTCTCACAGAAAGGGACGCACTCCCCATCCTTGCACTTCCCCATGTCCACACACACGGTGTCATCCGGAGCATTCCCTGGAGGGGGACACTCGCTGCTGTTCCCTGCAGATGGAAGTCAGCAGAGTGGGAGGACTGTGTTAGAGCAAAGGGCAGAGAACCTAAGTGTGCAGAAGAAAGAAGGAAAATAATGGAAATATAGACCTATGCCTGGAAAACCCCAATAGCTTTGCTTTCAACTGCAAGCTGCCTACCAGCTGCTCTGAGAGGCAGCAGAAGCACTGGAGGCTTTCAACAGCTCAGGCATTGTGGCACTGGCAACAAAGCAGCAGGTGCAGACCCTGGAGCCCCCCTCGGCAAAGCACACACTCTGACTTGATTCCCTGCCTCCAAGACTATGAGGAGGAAGAAAACAAGTGAGGAAATGAAGAAGAGTTGCAGTAATTCCACCCTTTCTATGGCAAAATTCATTCTTATCCCCTCCCAGTGACATACTCTGTTTTGCCTTTTTTTTCCCTTTTAAGGGAAAGAAACAAAAAATTAATTTTTTTTTTAAATCAACCATTTTTATGTTCTTCTGGGCAATAAATCACAAAGTGACTCTTGAACTACAATGAAACTCATTACAGAAGCATATTGTGATGCTTAACTGGTCTCTAAAATTATATGTACCGGGTGACTAAAGGGCACTAGACTGAAAGTGGGTTGAACAGGACACTGAGCCTGGAGCACTTGGCTAGCTGACATACAGGGGACAGAACCACATCCTACCAGTGCAAAAAGACTCTCCTTTACAAGTGGCATTTATGGCTTCCTGGCATTTCTTTTGAGCACTTTCAAACTGGCAGCCTTTACAGCAAGGACTGTTCCGGTCACTGGGGAAAGATCAAAATGAAAGAAATAAATATTAACCAATTAAAAAAAAAAAGTTCAAGTGTGACACAGCTAGAGAAAAAAGATGTTTAGAAAATAAAAAGCTACTTCTTGGAGACTGACTCATTGATTCAACCCTTGTCCTCTCTGCTCCATCCCACAACCACCTTACTACTCACTCTTCATGAACTGTAGGTCAAATCATATAGAAAGTAAAATATACTGAGAGACAACAGAGGGACCCTTGTGTTTATTCAAGGTACTTGGATCATCCTTTTGTAACCTGCTGTGCAACTTAGGACAAGATCTTTCACCCTTTGCTTCCCCAAACATTTCTACCCCTTTTGTTTGTCCTGAAGGTTTCCTACTTTGTATTCTGCATAGTCTTTACTTTGATTATTCCCATCAAACACAAGAAGGCCGTTAGTAAAAAAACACTCATTAAAATTGATGGATTTTCTTGCTAAACAACAGGAATTGCACAAGCTCTCTAATGTTATGTGGTGTAGAGCTGAACTACAAAAAAAAAAATTGGACACTGCATTGCAACAAGGCCATGAACACCCTAAAAAGCAACCACAGGAAGAAGAGTCATTTAGTGTAGTCACTGTGTTGTCTGCTCAAACACGTTTTGCAGCAGTCTTGAATTACCAGTATGTACCAGTGTAGAAAGCCACCTTCCAACACAAACAAAACTTGTATTTGCACAGAAAGTGTGCACAGGAAATTTCTAATGCTTTTTGATTGCCTAAGTTTGCCTAATAATAATGGTAGTAATAACAATGACAACACAATAATAATTTTCAGGCCTGTGGCTCTTGACACTTCTCAGGAGAACAGAATTCTATAAAAATTGATGTATGCACACAGAAACCTTTCATGAAATCTTTCACTGTTGTGAGCTCACACTATCAGCCTTAAAGCCAGGAAAGAGGCCTGTAACACTGCAGGTGGCTTTAGGAGTTTTCAGCCCAGCCCAACGTTCTCTCCTGTGTAAAGAGAAGCTGCAGCTCATTTCCCCTTACCTGCACTTGGCACCATCTTTCAGTTTACAGTCTGCAGAGCAGCAGGGATCAGCCAGTTGGTACAAGAGGCCAGGATCACATTCCTCCCCTTCATCCACTCTGGAGTTCCCACACACTTTGTTGTTGCGCTCTTTGAAGCACTCCTGGGCCTTGACCTCTATGGTCCTATGGATGGATTTTTTGCTGCAGCTTGAGAACATCTAGAGAGTCACAGGGGGAAAAAAGCAGCACTGAGTGTACCTTTCTGTCAACCACTGCCATCTAAGACAGCCACAGCCTCCCTATGCCTCTGAGCTCTGGAATCCCAGAAAGCAGTTATTCCCTCTATACTGTCAGTTTGATACCCTGGAAAAATTCTAAGATGGGAAAGTAACAGTTGGCTCAGTAACAGACACTGCTACACACTGCAGGGACTCCCCCACACTGGCTCTGAGACAACTCCAGCTCTCCCACAGCTTCAGTGGCCCCAGGATGGGATGTGAAGCTGCAGCAAGAGGCACAGAATGCACTGCCTCTGGGCAGAGGGGCTAGGGTCAGCCACAGGTCAGACCAAACTGCAGGCCAACCATCCCTGCTAATCTGGGTTTCTCATCTGTAGAACAGGCACAATGCCAACTCCACACTGCCAGGGCAAGCTTCCACCACAGCTGTGGCATCTGGCAGCCCCTCTCAGTAGCTATGGACGATCCCAATGCTGTGTGGTACTGAAGGTCCTGGATTTGACTCTTGCTGGGATGTCCTTGTAGCAGCATATGGCCACAGCTAATGACAAACAACTAATTAAAATGCACCTTGACATGCTATGAACTCCAGTGAAACCCAAATTCCAAAGATGAGCTTATCTTGCTGAGAACCCAACTGCATGCAAATGTTTTCTTATGGCTAATCCATTACATTCTGGTGGTTTCAAACTACAGGAATCATTAACTAAATAGATTTGCAATGCAAAGGGTCACTGACCGTAGCAGAAACTTTTGTCTTGATGCAAAACAAAACAGCCATACCTTGTTGTTTTCATGATCCCCACTGACAGCAATAGGATACATGACATATTTCCCACCCTGGTCTTCAGTGGGGGCACACTCTGGCAGACTGTCAGGATCATGCTCTGCTCCAAAGTTATGCCCAAGTTCATGTGTTGTAACCAGGTCAGCCTCCTTTTTTGAACATGAAAAAAAAAAGTTGGAAAAAATTAGTCTGAGTGGTAACGGACACGAGCAATACTAAGATACTACTTCTAGGCCACCAGCAATACTAAGATACACCAATAAGGTAAGAGAATTTCCTATGAACATTTTTCTGTTTTTAGAAGTGGAGAAATGAAGGTAAATAAAATTGTGGTCCTTTTCAAAGTCAAGTTCAAGGACTAGATTTAAACTGTTATAACTGAAATTAACTATGATAAACTGAAATAACTGTTAAAGGCAAAATGCTGTCCTAGAATACCAATTCAAATTTGTTTTCAAGGCAATGCAGATGCTTAAATATGAAAATTTGCTTCTATGTAGCTGGAAGGCATAAAAGTTGAAACAAAACCCAATCCAAACACCAACTACTACAATTAGTCAATCTCTTGTTTAACATCTTGCCATAATTATTTCTTCTAAATGGACGATGACATTAGGAGTGCTGAATAAACTCTGCTACTGCATGATTTCTAGGAAAGACACCTACAATTATGGCCCAACAGGGATGGATTTCCAACATCATTTATGCAAGACACGCTTGTGTCTGTGCCTGTGCTGAGGATCCCAAACCGGCTCTGCTCGCTGCGCACCTCCCACGGCGCCTTCCCCAGCAGATGGTGTCAAGCTCTCAAGGTGACAACCACAAATTAAACTCACACAGAAGTAAAGATAACCACAAGGAGACCAGGCAGTTCTGGAGAGGAATCATGGCTGCAGCTGCTGTGTGGGCATGGGAAGGAGCAAACGCTGCCATGAGCTGCCCAGGTCCATCTCTAAGCATGGCTAATGTGGGAGCTGCCCGGGCATTCCTCCTGTGCTTCTATCCTGAGCCCTAAGCCTGCCACTGGGAAGACAGAAAACTCAACTTCCTTTGTAATCCAAGGCAGAACTCCAGTCTGGAGATTGAACAAATGCAAATAGCATGGCAACAGCTATTGCTAGAGCTCTCTGTCAACATCTCTCTAACACAAAGCTTTACTGTCTTCTTTCCCTATCTTCTTGACAGTTTCTGTGCCAAGTTTTAGCCCACACACCAATTATAAATTCCTATTATAATCACGCTACAGAAAAGCAGAGCTGAGAAGCTGGCAGAAGTCAGCAAAAGCGAAATATGCCCAACTTCAAAGATTTAATAGAGGCAGACATAGGCACTGCTCTGGTGTCTTTACAAGTGAGACAAAGCTCATATTTAGGCCTTTGTGCATTTACTATCTCATAAAGTATGGAAGAAGATCCAGGAAGCCTCAACTTACATTAAGCTTAGTAGTAGCACTAATAAGCCCTGTCTACTATACTGTTCTCTGCTCTAGTTACTCAGGACACACAAAAATCAGGTGGAGGAATTTCATTAAAAGGCTCAAATTAAACTTCCTACTTTGCCTTCTTGTTCTGTTTGAGGGTTTGTTTTGTTAGAGTTTTGTTGGTTTTTTGGGGATTTTTTGTTAAAACAAAATACATTTAAATTCATCTTTAGACAAAAACCTGTTTATATCTAGGAAACTACAGCTCCTGTGAGACACTAGCTGTTTCTGTTCCTGTTTCACAGTGAATTCAATTTTCAGTTCCATTCAGTCCTGACTCCCCTTCTCAGCTACAACAAAAAAGATTATTTTTGTTTTATGATCTATATCCTTGTCCCCAGAGATCTCACTCAAATGGAAAGCCAGCAGCTCTTTTCAGAGAGAGCACAGAAGCTTGTCACAATCCCATGGCACACATCACAGCACACACGTATGAGGAGGATACTCTTCTACCTTGGTGAGGATGGTCTTCCCATAGTTCTTGGTGCTGGTCAAACCACTGTTCAGATAGATATCCTTCTTTGCAATTTGACTGTAATAAGCTGAAAGAGTGAGAAATAAACAAATTAAAATTGAGAAACATTCTTCTTGTGTTTCAGGGTACTTTTGGGATAGAGGGATACTTGTCTGGGGAAATGAACAGCTTTACAGCTTTATTGTTCTCACAGGCTCACTAGTGAGACCCTGTCTCTTGCCAGTTTTTGGAGCTGGGAATCTTTCAAGCACAGCTCCAACAGCTCATGTATTTCAGTAAAGGCAAAAATAGCAGAAATTTCCAAGACAACAGCATCTGCCATTCCAGAACTGCTGCAGGATGCATCCACACAAAGCAGCCCTTAGAACAGGATTTTTTCTATACAGCCTGTTCCCACCAGATAGCTTAGTGACTTTGTATAGTGACTTTTATCCTTCCCGCTTTTTCCAGCTCCAGCCACAAGAAGGGCCATCCCTTCTGTGTAAAAAAACAGCTACTAGAGTCCATGCAAATAACACAACATACTCTGTGAAAGTTGGAGAAAATAATTAACCATTAACAACAAAATCTTATCTTGCAACCCACAACTGGGACAGAAAAAAAAAAGAAGTCTTGCCTTTAGGACAAATGCCACCATGGCTGTTAGGTCTGGGAGAGCCAACATAAGCTAGTCCAAGTGTTCCCATGTCGAAATCTTGATACGTGAAGAGATGAGCAAGGCACACGTGAGCTGCTTTCTCTGCAATATCAAAGCTAAATTGCTTAAAAAAAAAAAGTCAAATCTCTGTTAGCTTACAGTGCATGTTAGAAGTCTATAGATAACAACATTTATTTAATGGCCAGACAAGTACCTCCTGGATGTGGTTAAATCAGAAAACTGCAGCTGGTTAGCTGTCCTATAGAGCTGCAGGAAATTAAACTAATGCCCAAGTACACTGTACACATTCATTAACATAACTTGTCTATTCATTTTCCCTGTTCACAGGGAGGACAAAGCCAAGTACAATAATTTGATGAAGGTCACAAGGCAGCCAGTCTCAGGGCCAGACATATCAGGACTGCCTTTCTGACTCAGACCACATTAATAAGACTAATTGATGTCTGCTCTGTAATTATGCAAGGGATCCCTTTACCACAGGCTACAGGGCACAGCAGCTGGTTTGACTTTGTGTGACATCTACACGTCATGCAGAGGGAGCAGAGGACTTTCACTCCTTACTACAGAGCAGTGGTGTGAATGAGCAATTTTCTGTTAAGGGGCACAGTTTTTCAAGGGTTACAACCTACCTCTAGAAGCATTTTCACATCCCAGGCATCTTTCTTATCATCTGGGTAACTTCTTGCCATATTATAATGCTTTTCTCCAGGTTTTACAGGATTTGGCTCATTGTGGATGATAATCTACATATCAAAAAGGGCAACAACAATGAAGAGGAATTTTGGTCAATTTTATAGCTACAGAAAAGGTTTCAATGTAATTTTAAATGTCTCAATAGATCTGTAAGGAGAAAAATTCAGACTCAGCACAATTCTAATATTAACTTTCCAGCCTCTGCTCGTTAAATTGTAAGTAACCCTTTTACAGGATAACATCAGAAGTTTTTACTGTCAAATTCTGCTTTGAGATGCATTTTATTTAAAAAAAAAACAAAACAAAACAAATACAACCATTATCAATAACCCCAGATAATTTTAGAGCTTTAGCTAACCAAAATGTATGTTAAAAGATTGCTGCTTTCCCACTAATCTAGAATTAGTTCATCATGTTCTCTACCCCCTCCCTCCCAAGTAATGCTGCTTCTTCATGCCTGCAGATCTTTTCCCAGCAAAGGGGCAGCTGGCTTGTACCATTAGTCTCCATGTCCCACAATGACAGCTCTTGCAGTACTCTGAGCTGATGGAGTCCTCTTGTTTGTAACACTGTTTTCCAGATTACTGTGCCCTTAGAGACACCATCAAGAAACTGAAGGCACTACATTCCCTGTGTCCATATACAAGCCTCTACACTAGCATCATGTCTAAGGGAGTCACTAAAGCTCTTCAGGCAAGATTGTGTGTTTTCACCTGTGTTTGAGGCTCACTCAGGCTTTGTATGCCAAGCACTAGTGACAGAAATATGAAATAAATGCATAAGTATGTCTGAATGAAACAAAATTTGCTCATATTCAGGCAAAAAAAGCACTTTTGAATTAGGAATAAATATGGAAAGATTCTCCCTGAAAATTCACATCTCAAACACTGCAAGAAACTGAAAATGGGCATCATGTCAGATCACTAACGCTGGCAGGATGCTATTTCAGAGTGCTTTTGGCTGGAGTTAATAATGTAGGATTTTATTATTTTAGCTCTAACCCAGACAAAATAATCAGAAACACTGCTGTTTAAACCATGTTCCTTTAACTTGGAAGCCCTCTGTAGAGTCCAGTGAATACCTGCTCTATCTGTATGCCGTACCCATTGAAGGTTCCATCATCCCAAGAAGTGTTTCGGTAGATGTCATCTACTCTGTCTATCAATTCAATCTGTGTGGAAGAGAAAAACAAGTTACCCAGGTAAGCTTTCAAGGAGCAAAAGACATTCAGAGAAACTGCAACACACTTATCTAGGAACAGTTACTTGAATTAAAACTGAACCTCATGTAGGATAACAAGATAAACTCCCTGGATCCAACTGCTGTTGGTTTTGGATCAGTATTATCCAATATAATTGAAAATTTTCCATCAAAAAAAAGTAGCACGAACTTTTCCATTTATCACTTTTGTTTGTGTAGTGGACGAGCAGTAATATTAAGAACAAGACATTTTGGGGAACACTTTGTTCAAACACTAATTTTCCAGATTTCTTTGAGGGGAAGGGCAGAGGAGGGAGCTGTTTTTACTGCTTTGTTTCAGCATTGTGCTTAATTAGTTTAACTGACCCTCCAGGCTTGCTTCCCTCATTCAGCCAAAAATCTATTATTTTTCTCATTATGGTTCAAACACAAGGTTCCAGAAAGTCTCTTGTCAGTGCTCACAATCAATACCTCCCTTTTCAAGTTGTTCTCTTAAAAAAACACCTTCTACTAAATATAAACCACCAAACTTGCTGAGGAGAAGTGACATTCAGAACCACTCAACAATAGTTTATGCTTTAGTTTTCCAATCACTGTGTTGTTAACAGTACCCATCTACCTAGGAAACACAAAAGGGGTCAGCCTCAGCACACTCAGATGCTGAGATAAGAGTACCTCTGCAAACACATCAAATGAGGCCCCCTCACCTAGAGAATTTCTGGGGACAGAAAGGTCAAAAAGCCAGCGAAAGTGGAACAGAGTAATTAGCATTTCAAAGAGTAAAGCTCAGAAAGAGACTTTTGACAAACAGGCTTCCAAACCCGTTTTCATTTGTTTTGTCTCCAGTCCCCAAACCCCCATTCTCTCCCCTTCTGCTGAAAGGCTGTGGGTAGGCCTTGTTCTAGTTCACAAAATCCTGTCAGACAGACAACCCCAGTGTTTCAGTTGGGTCACTCAGTAATTGGTACACACGATGGAGCCCTGCTCCCCTGAGGATGGCTGAACACCTGCCTGCTGATGGGAAGCAGTGAATTAATTCCCTCATTTTGCTTTGCTGCTGTGAATAGCTTCTGCTATTAAACTGTTTATATCTCAACCTACAAGTTATCTCACCTTTACCCTTCTGATTTTCTCCCCATTCCATCTGGGATGAGAGAGCAAGTGGCTGCCTGAGGCTGAGCTGCCTGCTGGGGTTAATCCACAATACCAATGTACAACCAAACAAGTTGTTTACTGGGCCTGCTTCTAATTTACTGTTCTGGACAGATAATCCTGCAAGAATTTGGAAAAGAAGATCTATATGAGTTGCTTTAACCTCTCATTAAACATGCTAGAACTTTAAAGATGCTCAGATCATTTGCAGTGGACTTCAAAATCCAGGAAACTAGAGCTCTGAGAAAAGAGAAGCTCCTGGGCAGAAAATGGCATAGCCAACAGAAGTATATGAAAGGAAGGAATTTGCTTTTAAGTGAAATTTGAATACTACATTAGCTTCATTGTAGAGTATTTTTAAAGCATGATTTAGCACTTTCCCAGGTAAAAGCTGTGTGTACGAAAGTAGTGTAAGCTGTATGTTGCTTCAACTACTGCATCACTGTGTTTCCCTGCATCTATTCTAGCAAATTTTAACAGGGCACATTTACTTACCAAATAGTTTATAGTGGTGCTCTCTTCCCCACGGCCCATGTACTTGAAGAAACGATGGTCTGCCACTACCAACATCTTGCACGTGTTTTTGGAGTTCTCTGGAACGGCTCTTATCTTCCGATGGGCGCTTTCTGAAATAAATATTTCAAGTAAACACTCAATACTACTACCACTGCTTAGTCTATTGTCCTTATTTAAGACCTGAAGGTGAGTGTGGGTAGGCTCCTGGGAGGAGAAGAGAATGGGGATGTTTAGTTTTAGTTTGGGGCTTTTTTTTTTTTAATAGCTATTCTTAAATTTTGTCTTCCTAAGAGTCCACAAACTTACTCTAAGGAAAAGAATGAATAGCAGTAAAATTGAGTTACTCATCAGATTTACCTATAGAGCTTTTATGGTCATCACCACAGCCTTAAGACTCCTCCTCCTGTTCCTGTTCCTAGTCATTACCCCAACTTTTGCTGACACAGCAAAGGACAGAGGAAAGAGGGACCAAAAACTCTCAAAACCCCATCATAGCTCAAGATGTATTCCTAGAGCGACCATAGAGGCCAAAGAGATCCTGCTGCACAGTGCACAGAAGTACAAAGTTGTTTTAAGAGGAATGAGGGGTGCTGCTTCCACCCTCCATCCCCACAGTGAATTGAAAGAGCTAAATTGTTTCAAAGATGCTGCTTTCCCAAGGTATGGACAACTCACCTTCATTTTGTTTCCTGTCTTCCAGTCCTTTTGGCAACAGTTCATCTTCATTCAGCTTTAAATAACCACATACTTTGGGGGACTGCAACCTTGAGAAATTTTTGATATCTTCAGATCTGTAGACCAGCAGTCTTTCATCCTCCACATCATCTACAAATCTCCACAGTGGCTGAGAGCACAAGAAGTTATGAACACAGTGAACCCAAAGTCTAGGTAAGTAAAAAACTTTATATATGTATCATTCTATCTCCACAGCTTTCTGTCTACACACACACAAATGCACTTCACCCACAGCAACAAATCCACTGATAAAATGAAATCCCCAAGAAAGCCAACAGAAGTCAATTCTCTTAAACTACGTGGGAATCCAAAGGTCTGAGAGCAACTTAACAAAGTAGTGGTAGCTACCTCATAAGGCCATAGGAGAGAAATTTTCTTCTCAGAATCTAAGCAAGCTGAAGAGGCTGCTCAGGTTCCTCTGCTCCCCTCTGTAACAGCATGGAGCCAGGATATCTTTAACTGCTAACAAATACACTGACCAGAAGCACAGGAGGAGGCAGGTAACAGAGAGCCTTTAAGCCAATAGCAGAATGTGGGCTCTTTGATTGCTACACCCAAGTCTCTCACAAGCATGAAAATTTCTCCAAAACCAAAGAAGACCATAAAATCTCAAGGAAAGTCACCAATTTCCATAGCAGATGCATACAAACCATCTTTTTACTTTACTGACAAGTCCTATCATTATCTGAATGTTAAAGCTAAAGCAACACCACCAAACATGACATAAACTGGGTCAGTTCTTTGGCCAAAGCCAAGTAGCACAGACTGCATCTACAACACAGTGCACCTGGCTCTGGGTCTCCTCTGGCCCTTAGGCAGGGCTCTTGCAACTTCAGCTAGCCATGATTAACCACACTGTGCTTTCACTTCACAGCAAAAAGGTCCTGAAATGTGAAGGCTGTGCCACATCAGCAGCCACACGTCTGCAGCACAAAACTGAGTTTCATACACTAAGGCAAGGTGTGAGGCTAACAGTGGTTTACACAAAGGCCTGCAGCCTTTCCAAACCATACACAACTACCTTGAAAACAAAAGCAGGAAAGGGCAGAGCAGCCTTGTCCATGCTGCCTTTGGGGAACAGACTCAGGCATGCTTCCCTCTGCAACTGTGCATGGGAATCATCTCATCCAGGGCTGTTAGTGGCCAAAGCTGACCTGGGGACACCACCAGCAAGGCAGCATGGGCAAAGCCAGAGGCTGCACACCATTGCTTGCCCTCAGCTGCACAGACACAGCCAGACTGGAACAGGGTGGCTGTACGGAGAGACAAGGCACACCCACAACTGCTCTGAACCACAAACACAAAAATGCTTTACATCACAAGCAAACAGCTACTGTATGTTCTCAATGTAAAATACAGTACAGTGACTTGGACATTTTGATCACATTTTTATACTTTCACATGACTAGATTTCTCAGGTTTACCCATAATTCTGCATATCTTTGGGTTTGGAAACAATTACAATATCCATATAACACTCAGCCATAATTACTGTTATTCAGCCATTCTAATACTGCTTGTGTCTGGGACTATACTGCACTGAACGTTTCATTATGACAGTCTCTAATTATATATTTGTTGAATACGGTTTTTTTTAACCAAGAGTTCAAAATAACACAAGCAATGAAAATGGTGAAAAACAAGGGAGCAGGGAGAAATAACCAGATTTTCAGGTAAAATAACCAGATTTTCAGGTAAAATAACCAGATTTTCAATGAAGCTCTAAGAACGGGAAAACTTCCAAGGTGTAACAAAGCCAGTTTTAAAAAGCTTCATAGATGATTACTCTGTTTAGACTGCCACAGTTTGTTAGAGGCCATGATCACCACCACTTTCTAACGTTATCCATTTCTATTTCTGAAACCCCATCCTGTTTAAAATATACTTTCTTCCTGATGTATCTTAAACATGCAACTGTTAAAGAATGTAACTCACTAATAAAAGTCAACACTTGCAAGCCAAATTGGTTTCTTATTTTTCTCCCTCCTCACTCCAAAACAAACACTACCATCAAATCCAGTTTGAGCTATAGAAGTGTCAACACAACTAACAAGGAAGAGGAGAAGGTGATTGTCTGGATGCAGTTTTCCACAGCAAAGCCTACCTCGATATTGTATTCTTCTCCATCAGTATTGATTCGCACTGTAAAATCTTCATCCCCAATATGTGCCACAACCTTGGAATTATGCTCTCCTTTAACATAAGCATGGAAGAATTAAATTAATTCAGCTGTCTGCATGTGCTCCTGCACAGACACTATTTGTTGGGAGTTTCTAAACTTCATGACTAATTACCTTCCTCAGTCTCTGTACTGTTCAATTTAAAGAAAAAAAAGGAATTAATCAGCACTTCCCCCTAGTCTTAACTTCCCAAGAGTCACAGTCAATGAGACTCAGATTTAACAGAAAATTTTGCAGAAAGTGTTGAGATGGCTCTGAGGATTAATAATGGGGGACACAGTATTTCTGCAACAAAAGCAGTGTGTATCTAAGTACTATCAGACAGCGATTTCACGGCGTCAGCCTGCATTCCAGTGGAAAAGTCTTACCACATCACAAAGGCAACAAAGAAATCAAAACAACTTAGTAGAAGCATTAGTACTGCATGAAAGTGGAGCATGGCATCTTTCTTTACAGAAAAGTAATCTACAAATTGAACAGTCTGTGCATCACTGCATCACCTCTACCTAAGCTTTGTGTTCTGTGGCAAGGAACATTCAAGTCCTACATTCCAGATGGAATTAAAGCTACCATCAGCATTTAAAAAAATAATAATTTGCAAGCCACTGCTTAAGTAAATTATACCTTTGTGTTCTGCCAAACTAAACATAAGAGTCCTATCTTAGGAGCTTGATGCAATAAACGCTACCACCCACCAAACCTAAAAAATTCCCCAAACACACCACAAAAACAAAACCAGAAAACCCAAGGGGATAAGAATTACAGTTATTTCTTCATCCTACCCATATCTGATGAAAATGAGGGAAATACACCATTTACTCTGCCCAAGAGACTCGAGCAAAGCTGTGGTTTCTCAGCATTGACCCATAGTCTACTTCTTACTAACCAACGACATGTCCGATGAAAAAGTCTTGCCATTGAACACGATACTCCTTTTCCTTGCCTTCACCATCCACAATTAATGCTTGAAATTTTTCTGAAAAGTGTTCAGCAGTTGCAGTTAAGTATAATTTAAAGTGCCTGTAAAAGAATTTACTTACATTTATTTTTAAGCAAAGTATATACACATAACAGATACATTCAATCTCCATTTTACTGAGGGTCCAAAAGAAGTTAAAAAGCATTAATTCTGATAAGCAGGCTACAAAAACATATACTGTGTAATTGGCAACTGTAAATATTTTAGTCACAGATGTTTAATTAAGAAAAGGTTAAAAAAATAACCCCCAAAATCCAAAACAGTCAGAGTTTGCTCATGATGTGCCTTCTCCATTTGAGTTAAGCAAAACCAGTTACTGGTAACTATTTTTAAAAAATATCAGAGCAAGAAATTTCTTCATCTACTTGAAATGAAATAATCTTGAAGTTCTTACTTTCTGACATGATACAGGCAGAAGACCATAAACAGAAATCTGAACTCCCTACATTTTTTACAATATATTGTCACAAAAACTAAACACTACCCCAAGAAGTAAGCTGATAACCTTTTCTGGAAGAAGCCTCATGGGCTCTTGGTTTATGTGAGCTTTAGTCAGAGATTTTTGGCATGCTCCTCTGCAATTATTCTGCAATTGTCATTGGCAACCTCACCCTAAAGCCAGGGTGCATGAGGCAGTGCAAAACAGGGACAGTCAGATATCTGATCCCATTAATCTTTCATAATTGCCCCTCCAAACTCAAAAAAATTGCCCTTTCAAACATTCTGAGATTCAGAAACTATGCATAACTTGCATGACAGTGGAAGATGACACAGGGGAAGGCACATGAATACACAGAGGACAAAAGATGTCAGACAAACAGAAATCAATCTACATTTGTCAATATAAAGTGTTATTCTCACCCCGCTCCCCATTTCAGATTACAATTTCAGCACTGAAATACCTGCACGGCACTTCTCTGACTCTCAGAATAAAATCCCTGCAATCTTCATGCCTGCTCCCTTCTCCTCCCCCTTTCACCTGAGCTTTTATTTCCCCTCTTATAACAAAAACCAAAGAACAAAACCAAACCAAACAAACAAAAGATTAAAATAAGTATTTTATTTAATGGGACATTTATACTCAGTGGGAAAAGGATTAAATCTCCATGAAAATAAATACGGTAAATCTCTTGGGCAACACACCACACACACTTCCCAAACTGAAGACTGACATTTTCAAGAACCAGAGGACAGTCAATAAATACTGACAACATTGCCAGATGAGGTATAAGTGAGATTCAACCCCATCAGCAGGAGTAATCTACATGACTAAACCTAAGAATAAAGCAAAGGAATTCCTAAATTACTGCCACTTCAGCCATCAGAGAAATAAAATAGAACTTACTTTCCCCTTTCCTCTGAGCCTCTCTGAAGTCATATAACCATGCAGATCACTAACCTAGAACTGGCCAGTCATGACAGAAAACAAGACAATTTCTGAGTTTGAAACTGCACATTACTCATCAGAAACTGAAGGAAAATATTATGCTATTTCATCGCTGATGATTTAATTACCTTTGCAGGGCTGAAAAACTTAAGAGCCTCTCTACATGTGTCTCAGGCTGGAGGTCCCTCTTCTTTAGTGAGTGTTGCTGGATGCTAGACAGAGAGAGGATGTCGTAGTCTGAAAGCATGGACTCAACTGTGTCTGAAATACCAACAAGGAAAGTTTTAGTTTCAAAATAGTTTCTTTCCAAATGCACACATAAAAACGAGCAAACCAGAGACTCCCATTTCAAGAGCAAGACCAACGTTTGCTCTAATTTTAGGATAACTATTGTACATTTCTGTAATGGTCTACTTTGTGTAGCAAGTAGAAATCACAGAGTGAGACAAGACACAATCTAAGAGAGACAGAGTTTGCTTCACTTTTTCTACAATTTCTGAGCAACTAATTCATCATTTTTACTGCCACAGCAATGCAGAACTAATACTCTCCCTGGCTGCGTCCCAGAAACTAAATGGGGAGAATGTTCCCATTTCTCTGGGGTGAATTACTCCTTACCTGCTGGTCCCCACATGAGTCTGAGGAAGAAAATAGTTTAACCTAGGAGACTTAAACCAAGTTAACTGCAGACTGGACTGTATTGGGCCTTTCTGCCCAAAAGTAGCCAGAAAACAGCTATCTGCATAGCACCACCAATCAGAACTAATTAACAAGGCAACTCACGTGAGATACCCTGGTTTTCCAATACTTTACCATCACGCAAAACTCCTTTTCCTACTCAGAACACAAAAACTTGTTCAGAGAAAGGAGACCAAGTGCCTGAATTCCTATGGGAGCAGTACACAAATTATAAATTCAGGTCAATATTCTGCAGATGTTTCCACCATTAACAAGTGCACGACAGCCGCAAACAGTGTTTGGCTCCTGCTAATAAAGCCTCCTGCTACTTTGTAAAGCACTTCTTCATCAAAAGAGCCATCCACACTCTTCCTTCTCTGGGGCATCCACTACCCAGCAAGACACCCAACAACCACCCTGGCTTCCACTAGCACTGATAGATTCAGTTGCTATGTACAGCCTTAATTCCCACATTGCCGTTTTCCTTCTCAGCCAGATGTGTTCACTCTTCACTGCACTAAATGAGGATTCAGATGTGTTTTACAAGACAGAAGCGCTCACCCAGACATTCTTTATTTAAAAAATTCCCTGTTTCTTTCCCCTCCATTTCCAGCTATGCTTCTAAACCAGTCCTGATAAAAAACCAAAGAGGTTTTCCGTTAAGGAAGATGGCATTCCTTCAGAGCCCCTGGTCATTAGCTTACCCCACTCAGCAAAGCCACCTCGTGTTTTATTGGACTTTTAAGTAAGCAGCACCACTAACAAGCTGTTTTACTGGCTATTGTGCAACAAACCAAGATTGCCAACTTGAAATCTAGATGCTCATAGCTCTTGAAATAACATGGGGTTTTTAAGCCTGACATTCAGTACCACAATTTATCCCCAAATCCATGCCTCCAAAGCCCAGGAAAGCTTTAAGAATGCATGCACGGATTAGGACAAGGGAAGCACCTTGGTTTTCCTTTTGCAAGAGGGTGGGTGGGGAGAATTAACCAGCAGTGTACAGCCACATGTGTGCTTGTGTACACTGAGGTGAGGAAGGCACAGAAGCAAAGAAGACCCTCACAGCCCTCCTGGCCATGCACCAGACCCACTCAGAGAGCGAGGCATGGGCAACACGGCTGCTTTCTTGGGCAGCAGAAACCACCAAGCAGCAGTTCCCACGCTTCTCCCTCCCCAGCTGCTCCTCCCTGGCCCTTGAGCAACACAGGAAAAGCAATGCAGTTGCAATTTCCTGATTTCTGTTTACAACTCACAGGTCGAGAGCAACTGCAATTGATTACCATGTGTTTCGGGTTATATGCAAAGACAGGTTTCTATCACCTTATTTTCTGTTGTGGGGATTTCCCCCATATATGCCCCACTGCTGCATGTCAGGCAGGGCCTTCATCTTTAGGCTGCCATATGCTGCAGAGCTGGTTCACTAGAGCCACACAGTGAGTAAATGCCTAACTTCCCCTTCCAAACAGCTCTTTTTTTTTGTTAAAAAGTCTGTTCTAATTAATTGCTTTTTGTCTGGCATCTGCTCTCATCCAGAACCCCATAGGAAGGGGATAGGAACAGGCAAGGAAATTCTGGAAAAAAAACCTCATTAAACTGCCTAGTTCTGAATTCTTTTAATCCAACTCGAGATTCTCTCACCACGCTCAGAGCTGACCCCTCAATTAAAGTGAATGTTGATAACAGGATATCCAATGTTGGTTTATGATACAGACCAAGCGGGTGGTACATGGGGCATGAAACAAGAGGTGTGGTACCACTGCCTGCTGCCTGGGGACTTGCCAAGCACAAGGTCTGCCCAAGAGGCACAACCCCAGCTACAAAACATTACTGTCCTTTTCCACCTCTGCCTGTGAAGTACAGACCAGAACCAAGAGAAAGCCAAGCCAGAGAGCAAGATGCAGTTGCCACTATGGCCAGACAAAACGTCTCAGTTTCATGGCAAGAGAACTGAGAAGCCTGCTAAAAAAAAATCAGGCTTTTTTATTTGGTAGGCAAGTCCTACTCCACCTTAATATACACAAATACCCTTCTGGAAATGTCTGATAGAGACACAGGAAGGGTAGTAAGAACAAGACCTAAGAAGTTCATGAAGATGAGTAAGATGATTCTATTGAAGTAACAAATGAAACACATGGCACTCCCAGTTTCTGTAACCCTGAAACAAGAGTGCACTTGTTCATATTTACTCTTACCCTTCCTAAATTTGTTTGCTTTTAATTTTACTTACAACATAAGTAGAGGCTTAAGACATGCTGCTCCCAGACATAATCTGTTAACTAATTATGGTACCAGACAGATGTGGAACAAATATGCTGGTAATACACTCAAACCAAAGTTTTTCCGTAGAATGTTCATATTGCAAAAATGAATCCATGTTCATGCTTATTGAAAATAAAGATAAGTGTCATTGTTTTAAAGAAAACACAAAATTTTACAGAGTCCAATTGTACAGCAGTCTGTATAGTGATGGGAGGCACAGAAAACATATACTTGACTTTTTATTCAAGTTTAAAAATCTTTCTGGTATTCCTTCCCCATTATCTTCATTATGGTCCAAGAGTCATTTCCCATGGGCTTCGTCAGACCTGACCTTAGTTTTCCCAAACCACTTTTTTGCGGTTCATTCCCTTCCACACCCTCCTAGATTCTGCATTCCTGTCTTTTTAGAGAACACCTTAATTGCATCCTGATATGGCAAGTATTTATTTATTGCCACCAGCCTTCACCTCATGGTACCTTCTTTCCCAGAGGGAAACCTCCCAAGAACATACAAATCAAGGGTTTGGAAGAGAGACAGGGAAGGAACATCGGTGACAAAGACAATATCCCAAAGCTCTCAAGAAGAAATCCACAGCAGTGTTCCTCCTCTAACCCCAACTTTGAACTCACCAACCCTTCCCTCTTTTTTTTCCTGGGCTAAAAGCCTCCTGGCACTAGACTTCCAGACTTAATACAGGAAAGTATCTTTTCATAAACTCTGCTCCAGCACCAAAGAGCTCAAGAATGCATGAGGGAACAGCTTAACTCCCTGAGTTGGAGGCCACTGCATGTATTTCAAAAGAAGAAGTTTCTCTTTCAGTGCTCAGCTAGCAATTCAAATACCAATGTCACCCTTCTCCAACCAGCTTGGCTTTCAGAAGTGCAACAGTAAATTCCCATGATCTCATGCCCCATCTATTGTCCGGAACCCAACATGTAAATGTGGCAATTCAGCAATTTCATAAGCATCTTTGGCACTGCATTATTTATGGAAAGGTTAAGCTTATCTAGAAGCATGAAGTTTTAACCCGGAAGATATAATTAATATTTTTTAAAACTCTTTTCGAAATTATCCCATATAAGAAAATGCTCCTACATAAAACTCACAATCCAAAATTTTTTATAATATATTACTTTTGGGATTTAAAACAGACCACTAGATAATCAGTGGAGTTTGTAGGAATGACTGCAGTTATTTCTCCCATCATCCCAAGGGAATAAAAGCAGAAATATTTTTTCTGTCAAAGGCACTGGGATGGGTTGACAAGCCTACAGGAAGCGGTGTCCTAGAACAAGCGCTGCAAACACAATCAGGAATGATTTTGCAGTGGGACTGTTAAATCAGTGTCATCTCCAAAACTGAAAATGGGGCTCCAGGCTGTATTTCATGCAGTACTCATCAACTACATTTGGGTTCTGATCTCAAGCTGATTTCCAATGGGTATCAAACACCTATCAAAAGCTCATGAGCAGTGGACTAGTAACAATTTTTCTGATTCAACTGAGGAGTGACTGAATAGTTGAAGGGCTCCATATTTGTTATTGTTACTATTTAGTTTTGTATGCTCTTCTTGTACATTAAAATATTTTAGTCGAAGTAACTGAATGCAGTAATCTGAAATATAATTCAGTCTTAGAATGTAGACCAAGAAACACAGACTAGAGTCTTTCCAGCTTGAACCACAAGAGCTAAAGCAGGTCACCATCACCCTACATAAAACAGCTGCCCCTGTGTTTGTAGTAACAGCTGCTCACTGGCTGCAATGCAGCTGGATCGTCTGGCTGCAGAACCATTCAGGGAGTGCTAATGGAGAAGGCAAATATATTTGTACTTCAACTGGGCACACAAACAGTCTGTGCCAGGCAGGAGGTGATGCAGTCATGCCTAAATGTTTGTGGATACCTTCTCTGAGCTGCTTTTAGGACACTTTTGATGAAGAGGACACATTGAGAAGGCTCATTGTGGGAAAGCTGCTCTTGCATGTGCTGTTACATCTTTATCCAGTACATCTGGTACAGAGACATTGCCAGAAACACAATACAAAGTGAATTGAAACACTTATCCCACACAAAACAGCCTATGCTTTTAACAGTTTGGATAAATCATGTTTACTTGTTTCCACTGAAGAGTGGTTGCTGTTTTGCTCATAAAGAACTTACAAACAGAAGAACCTGTATGAGAAACAAGTTCAAAGTAAGAACCAAATACATGTCAGCGTTCTAACAAACCATAACAAGATAAAAGTTTACACTCTGTTTGAGCACATTTCTGGACAAACCTGTTAGTAAGAATGGCCAGCCACGTCAGCACTGCTGAAAGTTTTAAAAGGCATGTTTTTGACTCGATCCCAGCTGCACCAAACTAGTTAAACCACGTGAGAAAACAAGGTGCCCGCACTCAGCAGCGGAGGGAGCCTCAGGGTAGGGTTAATCAGCCCTCATGCTGGGAGGGCAGGGATGCTGCTGCTTATTGTCCACCAGCTCCTCCACAGTGAACTTCTCCTGCAGTTACACTGGGCAACTAATCTTTCCTTATCACACATTCAGACATGCCAGTGATGGGTATCATGGAAAAGCTAACAGCTTACTAAATACCCTTTAGCTCATCTCAGGAAAAACTTGTTCATGTAGCTGCACCTTTATACTACTCCGAAGATTTTTCCCACAGTAAAATAAACATCTGTTTCTAGGCAGTGGGAATATTTCCTTAAGGGTGCAAATTCTGTTTAGCAGAAGCTGTATAGGTAATTAAGCTGCTGTTTCTGGTGGTTTTGAATACAGCTGAATACCCACAATGGCTCCTACACATTACCTCACACACTTCCAACCTTGCAAATTATCTCCTTCGCTAATCATATCTTAAATAAGGACCAGTGAGGAACAAAACTTATACTGTTGGATCTACTTGATTTAATAACAGTCTGTCCTATTAATGACAACAGACCACTTTTCAAAGAAAAAAAAAGCAATATCCTGCCAAATACTGACATTATAAAAAATAAGGAAATCTACTGAATTAACATCCTCATAATTAAAGTGACACAAGGGCAATACAGGCACCCCATCTTACACCAGAACAGCATCATATGACTTGATGCTCAAAAAAACCCAACGCAACCGACCCTCAAATCACATGCTTTCATACATCCTGCAGAGAGGAACTGCCCAGTCACAGGATGCAGTGTTCTCTGGAAACAGATCACTTGTCTGGCTGTCAAAAAACTACAAGCCTCACTACTGTACAAAGATACCACATCACAAAATCCTGATGTGTCACAAAATAAGTTCAAGTGAAGCTGATTCTAGGTACACTAATTACTGTCTAGACTACACTTGTGAGACCAACCCCTTCACTTCTGACTGCATTTCTTCTCCTTGTGGATATAACTTTGCATTGATTCACACGTGAACTTCCAAAACTTGAGGAACATCACAGGTCCTGAGGTGCAGAGTTTTACTATTTCAGTGACAACCTGAAAACGTGAGAAAGGAAACAAGGGATATCATGTTCTTGTTCAACACCTCAGTAATTATGGATCAACATCTACTGGGTGTCAGCTGTAGGTGCCTCCCTTCATAACAGAGCCCCCTTGCCTTCCCACTTCCCAGTCCATGCACCTACATCAGTTAAGAATGCAAATATCAAGGAGGGAAAAAAGTACAAATAATGCATGTTAGGGCAGCACAGGAAGATAGGGATGGATATTGTGAAGAGATGCAGGCCACAAGTGACAAAGATGGGCAGTACTATCACATGTATCTGCAAGAATGAAAGACATCAGGAAGACCATTAGAACCACTGAAAGGGTTGCAGGACATCCCCAAAAAACTCAAATTAATTTGCTGCACAAGAAGATCACAGAAGAGGACAGCAGGATAAACTGCTCTTTGTTAAAGAAACCTGGTTCTTGGCTTCACAGCAAAGCATGTCCCATCATCAGTCTGGCAAACAGGCAAAGTCAGACTCCTACAGTTTATGAAAAACTGGGGCAAGAGATCAACCTGTTTATAACGGAAATTAAATACAAACTTCTATCTCAAAGACAAATCTCTGCCGACTACTAAATGCACAATTAAATCAGAATGTAAAGTCAGATTGCCAGAGTGTTAGAGTATGGCTGTGCTTCCTCATTCAGCCCTTCCAGCTACAGAGCACAAATCCATGCTGGGGCTTCTGTACATGCACACAAAAATTCCAGAGTGGCAGAAGCATGAAACAGAGATGAGTCACTGCTGCTACCAGCAATGTACAGCAGCAGTGAAGCTGTCAGTTTCTACTGGGGAGAAAATTAAACCACCCCAAATCTTAAATGCAAAAATGTCTGCTTAAAGGTCAGAACAAACTGGCACTACTGAAAACCAATTTCATGCTGAGCACTGGATTATACTCCCATTACAAAAATCTTGCAATAGTTAAAGCTAATTCTTATTAACTAGAATTCAGTGTAGCATTGACATTCTTCTTTTTGTTGACCTTGAGTACTTTTCGCAGACTTCAATCACTTACATTTTTTCAGTTCGAAATGGAAACATTGACCTATTCATATGAACAAATGAAAACAAACCCGAGAAAAGTACTTTAAAACCTTGATATTAAGTAACTTCATGGAAAAGATTGCTAATCCCCAACATAAAAATAATACTGGTGATTTGCATTCAATAGGGCCATGTCTACACCAAGCATTTGGCTGTTAATACAAAGACACTGCATCAACAAATTCCTGCAATGATTTTGAAATAATCCTGCCACATCCTGGGCAGGGACCACATGCTGTGGGACTGTGCGTCCTTGAATTCTCCACCATGTGATGCATGGTGAGAAACACACTCAACTTTCAGCTTTTGGGGACAAACTGCAAAACCAGCTCCATGTAGGACAGTAATCTTGCTTCAAAGGATATCCAAGTGGGTAAGAAACAGTAACAAAAAAGGCAGATCATGGTAGGGAAATGAATCGTTCGACCCTCACCTATGTCCTGCCTTAGTCCCCAGCTGCTTCAGTCCAGCAGAATAAAATTTTATCTTGCATTAAGATTTTTGTCACAAATTATCTCACTGCACATTCTTGACACTGAGCTAAACTTCCAATCCCTAAAATCTCTGGCAGCAAGTTACATTCCTGGCTTTTGGACTTCCTGCATTTTGTCACACCAAGTGTGAAGAATTCAAAACTGACTGCAAATCAATTTATGCTGCCCTCTGTATCACTTAGCTCCCCTGGTTTATTCATCAACACCACTACCATTTAGTTTTTTGAGTTGTTTTACTCAACAACTTCTAAATCTGAGTCTTCTGATGTGCATCAGGTAGGCTTGCACCAAAAAGTTTGTAACAGGTAATTTCTCCAGCTCATACAGCTGTTCTGAGTTCTGCATAGTATTTCTGCAGTGTGGAGAAAAACCTGGTGAAAATCAGGGCACCTGCCTCAGATTTTATTAGTGCAATTTGGCAGGTAGAAAAAGACCCCCACTGAGTGATTTAAAGAATATCTGCCCAGCAAAGGAACAACTATGTTATTTTAGTTCCCCACCAAGCTTGTGACAAAAAGTTCTCATTCAAAAGAGTAACAGTAGAGTAAAACACATTTTAAATCCAGGCTCTGTTGGGGGTAATCCTGCATACATCCTGCTTAGAGGCAGCACACCACTCTACTGTAATACAGATTCAGGCAGTTCTTTGGATATATTCAGTGATCTATTCACCTATTCAGCACCCAAGCTGGATATTTGCACTGTTACTCTTTTCAAGTACCCTTTTCAAATTGAGCTCTGTTACCACTGAGATATGTCTGAACTCCAAGACGAACAGCATAAATATTTTATAGCTATAAAAGGTTATCTTCAGAGATAAACTACAACAAAAAGAAAAATTTTGAAAGAGTTGCCATTAATTTTTCTGGGGCCAAACTACAGTATCAGTGACTGTATTGAGTAGTAGAGTCCCACTTCTCTAGAAATTGATCCCTGATGTCAATATTATTAAAAGGAGTACACCTAAAGACAAACAGAGATGGATACCATCCTGCCTTCATCCCTCACCTGGAAACCACTTCCACCCCCTAAAAACAATGGGGCAGGTGCTTGGACAGTCACACTGTGAGCTGCTCCACAATAACAGAGTTAACAGAGAGAAAATATACCCCTTACTGAAAATAAACCAAAACCAAGCAAACAAAGACCCCAAACCATGGGAAAAAAAAAATTTAAAAAAAGGGGAAAAAACAACCAACCAACCAAAAAAAGAGATTAGCTCCCAGATAGCTTACATTCCATGAATGTGCTGAAAGGAATGGAGAAGGGATTGGAAAGCTGAGGTCAGGTTGTGGCAGTCCCATTTTAGAACAGTTTAGACTCCTGGAGCACCACACCCTAAGATTACTTCAGCCGAAAAAAACCTGGAAAATGACCCATATCTTTTTATCAATTATTCTATTGTCAAATTCTTTTTTTCACTGTATAATTTTTTTCCTCCTTGAAAAACTGAACTCAGCGTAATAAGCAAGAAGTTTTCAATAGAAATCACAAAGTGTTCATTCATGAAACTTCCTTAAGGATAGTGCTTATCATAAATCGGATTTCAGTTCCCAAAAATTAAGCTGTGGATAAACAGAGCTTTTAAAATAATAACACTGAAATTATTAGAAGGAAAAGATGATATTTAGAAAACCAAGCTGTAAGACGAGGACAACAGAACTCCAACAAAAGATGAACATAAAATAACAATAAAATAGGCAAAGGTATTTTTAAAAGCAGCTTGTAAAAGGCATAAAGCTAATACTCTAAATATTTTTTATTTTATGAGAAGAAAACACACAGCTAAAAAACCAAAAGGGCTTGTAAAACAAGTAAGATGCAAATACAGCCCCAAGAATGGATGCTAAAGGCCAGTACCAATAATTGACCTTAGTATTCACTGCAGAGGAGATTAAAAAGTTCCCCAAAATGAACTTTTTGTCATGATATGATATATGTAAAAACATGTGTTCAAGACTCAGGAAAAGAGGTTTTATAAGAAGTCAAGAAAATGACCAATAAATCAACTGGATATGAATGTATTAACCCAAGAGTTACAAAGCACTGCAAAAATAGAACTGGTCAACTCCTAACTGTGATATGGGACTGAAGTGTCACTGGTGTAGTGCAGGGGGTCTGAAAAGACCAATTTCCACTCCAGGTACCATCAACCTAATCAAAGGCCTAATCAACAAATACATTCAATGCCCTGACCTGGCAAACAGGTAACAATAACACCAACGTGTAAGTTACTAGACCTGGGGCTAAATAAGATACTAGGAAAGTAGTACCTACTATATGTGCGTATATATATATATATGTGTGTGTGTGTGTGTATATACATATCTATATGGGAGTACTACGTGGATAAAATTAACAGCTAATGTAGCACACACAGACTTTTCAAGCTCCTTCACAAAATACTTTCGTATATCTAGTTTACTGGACAACAAAACAAAACGTGATGAAATTCAAGGTGTGAATGTGTGAAATAACATGTGAGTAAAATAATTCTTTGCTGTATTTACACAGCAAAGTATGTCAGTGCAATTATTACCACTCAAAAGAAAACAAAAACAAATAAATGAACCCAACCCCCCCAAAAAGCCCCCAAACAAGCAAACAAAAAAAAACACAAAGAAAAGAGAGCTTGGAATGACTACTGAAGACCAAAAACTACTCAGAAAGGAGACAAAGTCAAAAGCATTCATCATTATAAATTTATGCTGCCTTTGTATTACAAATGGTGTCCTGCAGCCCTGACCATACATCTCGAATAAACAAAAATCCAACACAAAATATATAGACAAAAGTAGTCAATAAAGTCATGATTCTTTCCTCACACTAGGAACTATTATATAGACTAACGTTTTTCTCACTTAAAAAACAAAACATAGTACAAATGAGACAAATTGCGTAAGTATGTAAGTCACTAAAGGTGTGAAGGAAATGAATAATTCTTCCAACATTTAGAAACAGAAGGAATTAGGTTTCCCTCCATGCAGTATTTCATAAAATTGAAGAGCTCATAGTCCAGGCACAGTGGTACATGGGCCAAGAGGATAAAAGCCATCAGATAAAGACTGCACAAACTCATAGCAGACAGATCCTTTAGAAGGCATGAAGATCTAACAGCCCAAGATGCAATCAATGTTCAGGACTTCCCTGACCTGCCTGATATTGAAAGGACATGCTGTGCTTGTTTTATTTCTATTACACTTCCTGGAGCATCCATCACTGAGCCCCATCCTTCCCAGGTTCCAGCAGCCACCAACTACTGAGGTGTGCACAGAACCACAGATCCACCTCAGGTGCAGGAGAGGAGGGCAGAGCTGCAGCCTGGACACCTGTCAGGAAATGTGCTGAGATCTAAGCTAGGAAAGGAGACTTGGAGCAGTCTCTGCTAGCCTCACTGACTGGAGACAGGACAACTGCCTCTGTGTAAATGAAAAGCTGATTCATCACTAGAACAGTGTTCAGAGAGTGTCTTTATTCAGTTGTCGATCTGAATGTCAGCATCATCACATGTGAATCCCAACCTTACACAGCAATGGGCTCAAGGAAAGCAACAGAACTTATCACGAAATCATTTTTGTACCTTTGATTTTCAAAACAGACATTTTCATGTGGGGGCCAGACAAAGCTTTTAAAAGAAAAAAAAAATTTTTTGCTTCAGTGATGAGGAACTATTGTACAGAGGAAAAATGGAGCAAAGACAAGGATCCAAGACATATAAAAGACATGGGTCTTAAGGGCAAGACACAGCCAGTGCCTCTTGCAAGTCCATCTGTCATTTCAGTGATAAGCTTTTGCTTATCAAACGAAAGTCTACAACTTGTTCATTGCAAAGCAGAAGCTTAGATGCAAAATTGTTTACAGAAGTTAAATAAAGCAGCGGTTCTCCCCCGTGTCACGCTTTCCTAGAGGTCACTTTCAGCTGCAATGGCTTCGGGCTCTCTGGTGACTCTCCAAACAGAACTATGAAGGGAAGCCATTTATATGATTTTGCCCAGTGAGGCTGTGCAGCCTCCCTCACTGGAGATATTCCAGAATCGCCTGGATGCGATCCTGTGGAATGGGATGCAGGATGACCCTGCAGGAGCATGGAGACGGGACCAGATGACCCACTGCGGTCCCTTCCTGCCCGACCTATTCTGGGACTATCCTGCCTCAACAGAGCGCACGCTGACAGAAAAACTCTTCAGCAGAGAGTGAAGACAATGGTGTCTCCCCTCGTCCCCGCAGAGAGCAGTAACACCAACACTGCCCATCAGCCATGCCTTCAGAAAAAGGGGTGCTCTGCCCCACCCCACACATCACCCACGGCTAAACCCTGGTACAGGCGGGGGTGCCGTGCCTCCCCCCCATCCTGTCGCAGTGGTCTCTCCCTCCTTCTCCCCTCTCTCCCCTCCCCTCCCCTCCCCTCCCCTCCGTGGTCGCGCCCTGCCCTCACCGTAGCGCTGCGGGCGCTGCGGCTGCCCCAGCGCCTCCAGCCCGTCCGGCCCCCACACCAGCACCAGGGCCGGGACCAGCCACAGTCGAAGCCTCATGTCCGGGCGCGGCCTCCTCCAGCACTACGCGCCCGCTCGNGCGGGGGGCGGTGCGGAGGGGAGGTGCCCGCTCCGCTGTGAGGGGGGAGGCGGCGGCTGCAGCCCTCGTGGAGGCACGGGAGGGGGCAGCGTGGGAGGGGTCGCAGTGGGGCGTCTGGTCCAGCCTGGCTGCTGTTTCAGGGTCATTCTAGACCACATGGCACAGGGTTGCATCCAGACGGTTCTTGAATATACTCACGGAGGGAGACAACACAGCCTCTGGACAATTCCAGTGCTTGGTTGCACGCACAATAAAGTTATTCCTCATGTTCTGGTGGAACTTCCTGAGCATCCATTTTTCCCCGTTGTGTCTTGTCCTATTGCTTGGCATCACCAAGAGGAGTCTGGCTCCATTCTCTTGACACCCGCCGTCCAGATACTGAATTTCATTGATGAGGTCCCCTCTCAGTCGTCTCTTGTGGCTGAACAGGCCCAGCTCTGTCAGCTTTTCCCCACAAGAGAGATGCTCCAGTCCCTTCATCATCTTCGTAGCCTCTGCTGGACCCTCTCTAGGGGCTCCATGCCTCTCTTGTACTGAGGAGTCCAGAACTGGACACAGCACTCCTGGTGTGGCCTCACCAGGGCTGAGTAGAGGGGCAGGATCACCTTCTACCTGCTGGCAACACTGTTCTTCCTGCTGAGAGCACCTGCTTTCTTGGGACATCCTCACCACAGCCCCCTCACGGCCTTCCCAGGGTGGGAAGAGATCCCTGGAAAGGAAGAAGGCTCTGGGTTCTGCAGCCCCTCTCTGGGGCAGCGTGGGGTGTGGACCTGCCTGGGCAGGACCCTGATCCTCTCAGACCTTGCACGCTCAGTGATGCCACTCACCACTGCTTCTCCCCAGCCCATATGAGTGACTGTACTCAGTGACTTTATACGGTTTTGTGTAGTTTTCTTAGCACAACTGAGGATTGTGGCACGTAATGCAAATAATAAGTAATGGGTCCGTGACTCAACTGTTCCCAAAGAGCATGCCCTATTGAGATAAAAGCACAGAAAATGTACTTGTGTTAGAGCTGTGCTGCAATACTTTGGTTAATGTTCTCCAGAATTAGGTGAATCTCTTACCTTTTTGCAGATGCCTCCACCAAAGATGATTGCAAGTGATATACTTGGCAAAAATGGAGAAAAAGCGTCCCCATTGCCCATCCTGCTTGAGCTGTGCTGCTCATTAGTTAACCTGAAATATTTAACAAGAATCAATAAAATTACTCATCTTTCAATTTTTTGTACCACCATAGAGGCAGATACATCACTTAAACCAAGAGCGTGTATACGAGTTCTTGTCCCCAAGGATGAGAAGATTATAAGAGATTAAACTTCTGGGGAAACTTCCAGTGGGTCTGCATTGAACTTCCAACAGTCTGCATCTAGTGACTCCTGAAAGCAGAGGTTCTGTCTTGCTTAGCAGCCCTCACTATATCTCCTCCATACATTTGTTCAGTTGATGTGATGCTCAGGAAATGCCACCTGAACATGAGGAGGAATTTCTTTCTGTGTGAATGACTGAGCACTGGAAGAGATTGTCCAGGGAAGCTGTCAAGTCTCCCTCACTGGAGATATTCCAGAACCACCAGGATACATTCCTGTGCCATGTGCTCTGGAATGGCCCTGCTTAAGCAGGGAGGCTGGACCAGATGATCCACTGTGATCCCTTCCAGCCTTATCCATTCTGTGATTTTTATGATTTCTGTGATTTCTGTGACCTACTGCATGTAAACTTGTAGCATCCATATCATCCTGTGGAAGGGAGTTCCACAATGTCACTGTATATATGAACAGCCATTTTCCTTGCTTTCAGCTTGACATTTTGTGACACCATGTGATGATCCAAGCCTGCTTCTTGCTTGGAAAGGGCACTACATTAAGTTTGCCTCCTCTATGCCAGTCACCACTTCAGAGCCTCCATGAAATTCCCTTCCAGTGTGGTAAGGCTCCTCCGGCAGACTGACAAGTCCAAGTGAAATCTCCTTCTTTCCAAGGAAATGTTTGCTGCTATTCTATTCTGTTATTCCTGTTTGTGATGGTGGGACTGGAACTGCATATGGTGTTCGTGACAGAGGCACATAGTAGATTTATAAAGTGGCATAAAAATATTCCCTGCCTTATTGTCAATATTGCTTCTGAATATTTCTAATATTCAGTGTGCTGTTGATCTCCACAGAGCTGGCATTGTCCTACAAATAATATTCCCAGCTCCCACTCCTGATGGGTAGTGGTCAGTTCAGACATTATTCCACATGTAAGGCAGGACTGTCTTTTCCCTATGTGCATGGCTTTACATCTGTCTGCCTTCATGATTGTCTGTTGTTTTCCTGCCAGGCACTGAGGGCACACAGTTGCCCACATGTGGGTGCCCAGTGCTATTCCAGATCACACAAAGGGTCTGAGTGATGCTTTAGAAGAGTCTGGGGGTCCCTGTTGGGTCCTGTGCCAGAGCAAATGTGTCCCCCATATGGTGGAGCATCCGTGGGGGAATATGAGCCCTGAATAGAGGAAGGTCTTTCTGCAATTCTCAGCCACACCTTTTCTCTCTTTTCATGAATAATATTCATTATTTGAATGATCAGTTACTCAGATTATTTACGAATAAGCTCAGAGATGTGAAGGTGCATTAGTGACTTCCTTTCATTGTAAAAACTGATCATATGCTTGGTCTTTTAACTGCATTTCAATCCATGCTGGGATCTTCTCTCTTATCCTGTGGTTGTTAATCTCCTTAAGAACCTTTGGCAAGAAAGTCTTGAAAGTCTTTCAGAGATCTCAGCAAACTGTATCTCTGCAATCTGTGTTATCCAACTGCTTGCTGACACATTCAGAAGACTTCAATCTGAGTTTATAAGGCAAGACTTCTCTTGGCAAGAGCAATGTTGACAAAACCCTTGTTGACCTTTCCCTGGTAAATCACATTTCCCCACATATGCACTAATTATAGTTGTACTACTCTGTGAAGAATATGTGTCACTTTTAATGGCCACTATTTGTCCAGCTTTCCCTTAGAAACAATTTTAAAAAAATAATGTAACATTTGATACAATCCATTTCTTAGATTCCAAGAAACTTTTAAGCAAGACTTTATACCACAGTTAGAATTTCACTGCACAGTAAGAATTATTGCATCCTTGAGTTTCCTGGGTGAACAGTGTCTGTTGAGAATTTGTCACTGTTTGTTTTGTGTCATGAACTTCTTTTTAAGTCAACATCTCCATTTGAAACAGATCAGAGATAAGGCCAATGATGAAGTGTTCCAGCAGAGGAACACAGACTTAGGAAGTTCTCTTGAGTTTTCTACCATGCCTTTATCATCTCTCAGTACTGGTTTTGCAGCCAGTTTGGTTGGTGGGTTTCAGCTTCTGGCACCTGGTATACTAACATTATTGAAATAATCTTAGATTATTTCAGATACTCTTTAAAATTATTTATTATTGGGTTTTATGCATTTTATGACTCTTTCCTTTGATGTCATTCATGAAATCTACCATAACCCTCTGAGTTATAGGTTTGGTTGGGTTTTTTTCCAAATGAAATGTCTTATTTTGGTTAGCCTTCCTTGTATGTGATTAATCCATGTTTCTGCTTTCTGGCTTTTGGATTTGTGGTTTTTTTTTTTTTGTTTGTTTGTTTGTTTGTTTTGTTTTTGGGTTTTTTTGGTTTTTTTTGATATGGTACAGCCATTCTAAAGTATATAATAAATAATTTTCCTCTACCCATGTCTTGATTCTAGTGATTTTCTGTAATTTTAGACCTCCACTGAATACAGAGTTGAAGTTTCAGGTAGGTAATACTTCACTAGCTTTCTAAGACATCTTTTCAGATTAATAACAACTAAACAAGTGCTCATCATTGTGAGTATTTGGTGAAGGTTACACACAGCATTTATAAACATCAATTGTCATTTGCCATTTGATCAGATGTGATTTAATATTGCAGGATCTTTCTGCAAGCCTTAGAATCAACTTTAGATGGAACTTTTATGAATGGCACTGTTTTATCTGTGAACTATTTATCCCAATTTCCAGATCACATATTGGACTTCAGAGGTCCCAGTACAGATCCATTTTTTTTATTGATGGATGGACTACCCTATCTCTCACTATTTTGTAAGATGTGAAGGAAGATACAGAAAGCCAGGTAAAAAGCTTCTTTTTCTCTTATCACTTGAATTTTCCTAGGTTTTTTTCTTCCATTTACTTCTTATCTCACAAGGACATATTAATAATAAAAGTTGATTGCCTGCAAATATTTTTAGGGTTATGGATTTTGGTTTTGACAGAGACTATCACAATGGAGTTGTTAAAGTGTTTAGACTATTGCTATTTAATAATAGCATAACAGCATATAGTTATTATGAAAATTGTCACTGATTTAGCAATATTGTTTATTCCACATTAATAACAATAATTGATTTGGCATCAGTAGGTTAGTTTAATGGTATGTCTGAGTGTGGTTTTTTTTTAATCTTAATTAGTTTATACAAATATATCATCTTGTGTCCAGTATAAGACCACTTTTGGAGTGTGCTGATACTCAGTATTAATAGAAATGCATTATTTCCTTTCCACAGTAAGGAATTTGAGCCATCTTATTAATATGAGTAGGGACTCAACAAGGATATGCTAAATACATAGGATATGATTAGAGATTAATGGGAAACAGCACATAGTGTGTTGGTGAGAAATAGCACAAATACATCACATTGAATAAAAGAAAGAAACAATTTAATATACATAGGCAGTGAGTGTGTTTCCCTGTGTTAATAATAAAAGCTGGAGATGTGGAGTGACAGCTAGTTGGGTAACTGACCCTGTTCACAAAAAGGGTTCCTTCAAGAACCACTGTTTGGTAAAAGAGGCAAACCCACTACCCAGAGTGATTCAAAAATACACAGTTTAGTAGTTTGTTTGGAAAGGAAGATGGAATCTGTGGCATGCCCTGGAGGAAGACGGTGGATTACCTTTGTTTTATGAATGTTTGAAGGGTAAATGATCCCCCCAGGAAAAGGTCCTGATCTTAGTTCTGAACTAAAGAGATAAGCAGAGCTCCTCCCCACCCATGTGGGAGATGTAGGCTTCATAAAGCTGCATGTTTTCCCATGGGAATTATTGAAACCCGTACTACGTGTGGCTTTTGAATCTATGTTGGGCAAAGTCCTGGGAAGTGCAGTGACTTATAAAAAGTGTTCATACTTTGGGAGAAGGATGGAATGAATAAATTCATAAATCTCTTCCACTTTCATGATCATGTGCAGAAAGAAAAAAAATCTTTTAAAAGCACCTGGGAGTTTGTCAAAGTGAAATAATCTCCAAAACATGGGAAAAAAAACAATTGCAAAACATCCTCTGCGTTTATGTCGCACAAGGAGGTTTTTGTGTTTGTTTCACACCATGGAACAGGGGTCCTAAGAGCAAGAAGAGGTCTGCAAGAGTTAACAGGCAGAAGACTGCTATACTTTGGCCTGATTGCTGAGGTTGTCTTCTCCCTCTTGCTGATAAATGAGATCTGGACTCCTGTGGCATACCAGTTCTGAAGTTTCTCTAATTCTTCTCTTCCTTACTTGTTTTTCCTCCTCTCTTCTCTTCCATGTCTGTCTTTCACCAAGTCATCTGACTTAGTCTCTTTTATCTCCATAGATGTTTTTCTTTCCCATACAGCATTTCATTACTTTGAAGGCCTCACCCTTACTTAGTGCTGTTTGGCCTACTGTCACTTTCAAAATATGTAAAATAACACTCCACATTAGTGATCCAGGAGTTTATAGTACATTTCCCAACATCTCCCCTATTTACTCAGCAAGACAGAAATTTGGCTACAACTCTTGAAATATACATATTTCAATATTTTCTGACTTCGAGGAACTTCTGTGGTCTCCTATGGTCTTCCAGGACTACACAAATATGCTGCAGCTGGACTGACTTACTTGCTGTGCTAGTTTTGAAATCTGCTCTTACTGCGTCACAAAGGAAAGCAGAGACCAACATGAGAGAGCTTTTTAAAGGCAGAAGCAACCTGAATTTGTTCTTCATTATTGTGAGCATATGTTCTCTATAATTATAATATCACGTAATGCTTTTCTTCCCTGAAGCATATCAGAGTTAATCTTCCTAGGGAGGGAATATACTCTTGTGAAGTTACTTCCTGCTACAGCCTTTTTAAAATCCACAATTACTTGGCCCTACATTCTGACACAAAGTGGTCCCTATTTCTTTTATCTGCCAGGAGATGGTGCTGCCAGTCTTCCATCTCTTCCTTTCCAGTTTTTAGGAAAGGTGGCACATGTTTATGTATAAATAATGAAGATCCTTCTGCCATCTGACTGGTGTGCTTTTGTCCTAATAGGGACATTAAGAGAATCAGAAAACACTTCCATATTTAAAGCTTACTACTATCTTACAACTGCGCATACATATTTAAGATTCACCAGATGTCAATGGCAAAGCCATTCGGGAACTTTCCAGAGTTTTTTAGTGTTCCATAGCAGGATGATGAATATAAACCACTTAACTTTATGATTTCCTGGGTAGTTTCACATATGCCTTTCTCACCTTTACACCACATCTGTGGATACACTCTGGCAAGATGGTTCATACTTTCACAGGCATCCCAGCCCTGTTCAGAGAACAAGAGATGTGACACTGCTTTAAATGGAAGCAAGATGCAGTTTTAAAACTCATCCTAAATCACATTTTGTAATTTAGACAGCTCTGTTAGCACCAATGCTGACAGGTTATGTGGCTTCAGGTTCCACTGAGCACACTACACAAAATTTGGCCTGAAAAGACCTTGCAATGTATAATGGAGAGACACATTCTCTTCTGCTTGATCACATTTGTAAATATGTGTGAATGCCACAGAGCAATACTTCCTCTTATGCTTAAAGGATCCATTTTTTGACTTTGTTTATTTGGTATCAGATTTTCTTTTCATCAGTGCAATTGTTTGGTAACACTCATGGCTACAGTAAAAGAAGAAAAAAAACAAACTGAAAAAACAAATTGGACCTAATATCAAATCCCCAGGTTTTGTTATGTTCTGGTTCTAAAATACATCCTGGTGATATAACATATATCCTGGTGATTTCTCTTACCCACCCAACAGCTGTCACAGACACTAGTGGAAGTTAACATCTCTGGTATCGATTCCTGCTCTTCAGAGGACATCAGATATTTTTGCTGATTCTCTTTTCTCTCCTAGGAAAAAGCTTCTTTGATGTGAAATTTAATGGAAGAAGAGAGAATCTAAGTACCAGGTAAAATGTGTTTCTTCTAGGCAGTATTTTTCATCAGACATTAGGACCAGACGTTATTCCAGGAGTATTGTTAATACAAAGGCAGCAAATGTAGGCCTTGTGGAAAGTAATGAAGTGTGGGCCAGTTTCCAGCTGTACTATTTTGATGTATGAGACGCAGAGGGAACTGACTGCCAGTATACTCCAGCAAGCCTAAGTAAAACTGGCAGCTGGACAACTGGACACCTACCACAGTAAAAAACCAAACCAAAACAAAACAAAACACCCCAAAACATTTAACTGATTGGATTTGCATATGTTTGGGTTTGGAAAGATCTGCTGGCATTCTACCTTATGCAGACTGCTTTGCTTCTACATTTGTGTGTGTATTTGTACTATGTCTTTAAATACATAGGAAGAGTTCCAGTTAAGTCTTAGAATTGTATGAAAGAGACAAATGAAACTCTTTTGGGCAAACTGAGATCAGTATTCAGTGGCTTCACAAATGAGATTTTTTCTCATGCATGGGACTTGAAAGGTGGTACTCCTGGGTTTTTTTTCCTTGCAAGCTATGTTGACAATATTGGATTTAGGTGTACGTGGAGACTTCAACATGCTATAGAAAATTCATGTATTGAATTCTGTACCATCTGCATTACAAAGAAACAGAAAAAGAGTGGGCTAGAAAAAGGGTACGCTGGAATGGATTTGTGCCTTCTAGGGTTTTTTGGCAATACTTCAATTACGGAGTAATTAATGGAATACATGGAATGTAGCATTAGATTTTGCTTGCTGCTCCTAAGGAGAGCTGTAGTAGACCACACTTGTGAATGAGGCACCATCGAGAGTTGCTTGAAAAGAGATAAATGCCTGAGCCAACTAAATAAGACCTTGCATTTTCCTTGGGGTCCACAGTGATAACTGGAGTCCTGAGCCTCCTACAGAATCAGATGCTCTTGAAAAAATTGATGGGATGGGATGTTGCAGGAATTCTCTCAGTTCTCCTTCTGTGAAATGAGAAGTTGTGTGCCTGTCTTAATGCTTCTCTGGGCACTATCTTAACCCCTCAACAGAGGAGAAAGACCAAGACAAGAGGATCTCATGCAGTGACCTGGTGACTTTGCAGCAGAGGGACAGGGCAGAGTTACCCTAAATTGCACCACTGACTGAACAAACCCATTCACCCCAGAACTGGAGGAATGCAGGCAGCTTTTTTGCTGAGCTGCTGCAGTCCTTAGTGTCTACAAGATATCAACCTGTTCAGAGGTTTCATTCTCCTTACTTATTTTTGACCCTGTCAGCTCACTGATATCTGAGTAGCATTAAGTGTGAAGCATTGCTGCTCCAGGCTAGCAAGTACTTCACACTCTGAATAGATGTAAGTGCCTGCACTGAGCAGGAAATCTGGATCCAAGCCCTCACAGCACTTTATCAGACAAAATAGTTTTCCTGAGTATGTGTGTAAGACCAAGAGGATTTATTTTTAAATAATTTCTCTACAAAGAAAAGTTCATCAAATATCTTGGGTCTGTCAAAATCTTTATGTGACCAGAATTCACATTTACCACCTGTTTCCAAAAAGAAAAGGAAATCTCTATGAGCAGCCTGCATCTGGGGCAGCCATTCACCACTGCAAAATAGGCCTGCATGTGTGTTGGACTTGTAGACAGCCTACTGATGTCAGGCTTGGGAGCACCACAGGCTCACTTCATCCAACAGTCAGGGTTCAGGTGATCCAGACTGGCCATCCTCATGATGGAGCTTTGGTGAAGGAGCTGCATTTGAACTGCTTAAGACTTGTGTGTGATTCAAGTCACCTGCCCATCAGCTGAGATTTCAACATTTTTTTTAATATGTCTTCTTATTTATATGCCTTTGATGTCTTATTTTCATGGTGCCTCATTTCTCTCCACTGCAGGGCTTTCAGTTCCGTGTGCTTGAAATGTGAGTCACAGAATCGCCACTCCCCAGCCCTGCCCGATGACACTGCTCTGGGATGTGCTCACCAGCCAGATCTGATATAGGACACACAACAGGAAGACAGAGAGAAGGACACTTCCAAGGGACACTTCTGCTGCAGGACAGTGCTGCTAGGATGCATGTTCCTTTCTACACCTGTGCAGGCTCTTAATCCTTCTCCTGGCCTACCTGCAGTGGTTTGGTTGGAAGTATATTCCGTGTAGTGGTAGTAAAGAACCTCGAGAGACATGCCCTCAGCAAATATACTGGCTGTGTTATTCACTGAGCTGTAGCACTGATCACCCTGGTAACACAGCTCTGCCAACATAAGGCAGCTGGGAGCACTTTGGTAATTCTGTAATCATAAATGTCAGACTAGGTCAGGAGTCTCCAAACAGTTTGGACCACTGGAGTGTAGTCAACTCTGAAAACTTATTGCACTCTGTTATTAAAATTCTACCTAAAACCATGTTTTCATACGATTCTGTAGAGTCCCTACCAATGGCTCGTGGGGCACAGTAAGGAAACCACTGGCCAAAAAACTGTAACTAACTTAAGGTACCATTACAGAGACTCTGTCTAAGTCTCCTCACATTTCTGTGTGTGAATCAGTTTTCCAGTGGTAGAGCATAGACAGTGATATGTATTAGATATGCAATTCAAGAGCCAAGTGTTCATAGTTATTACACACCTGCTGACTTAAAGCACCAATTTAAAAGGACTGGGAAATAACCTGAAAACAAGCTCAGTGCTAGACCCATGTTAAAGTAATTATCTTAGGTAATTTTCTTTATGAAAAGTGACACCAAGCTCGTGTTTCTCACACATGACTGCAAAGTGTTATTGGTGAAGAACTGGTAGGCAGAAGTTTCTAAGGTCCCTAAAGCAGAAAGTACAAGCACAGAGTTTACTGCAAATCTAGGACAGAAACTCATACTTGCTTATTACTCTTTTAATATTTTTGTTCTCAAAAGAATACTGATTTTTATATAACCAGGGATGTTAATATGGCTCTTTGTAAATTATTTTTGCACTTGGGGGAAGAGATAATAAAGGGAGTGTTTGAGAAAATGCCTGTTAGTTAAGGTAGTAGGTAAACAGCCCTGTAATTAAAGGACTCAAACACTTTTGAAGTTTCTGAGGAAATCTGTGACAAATATCATCAAGAATGTGGTTCAAAGGTCCACATTCATATGGTTCATATCTCTAAGACACACAGGGAAAGCAAAATTCTGATCCTATGCTATTTGGGTATCTGGCTTCAGCTGAGTCAAGCTTACTCCCCTGTCAGATGTCCACACTGGGTAACTTTCCTTGCTTTATCTTGGATGCTGAGAAAAGATGACCCGTGGGATCAGGGCAAAAAAGGAGTCTGAAACAGGTCATAAAAAGGGCCTTGAAAGATGAGGAGGTTAATAAGATGACCAAGAAAAAGTTTAAGAGAAAAACAACTCCAAACTCTGTAGAACTCTCTAGTGCAATCAGAGCTTTTGCTCTTGCTCTTGTCTCCTTGGTACTCTCTTCTCCTTTCCTTTTCCCTTTGAGCTTCACAAAACCTATTCCAGTTTGACCAGTTAAATGATGCTGAATATGGTTTATCGTTGTTTGTGTTTGTAATTAAATCGAACTGAATTCTTAGGTACGCTCATAGTTTATTTTGTTGGCTGGTTGGGTTTTAAAAATTTATTTGTTTTCACAAATACAGGTTAAAAAATGAGTGGAAGGTGTAAATAGTTATGCAGAATCGAGGTCTACAGCTGGATTTCAGGATTGTCTGGAAAACTCCTCCAAAACAGCTGACTGGGAAGACTGAGACACAGGCAAACACCTGCAGTGGGATCCCATGGGCCTCTATTTACATTTTCCATGTAAGGGCAGCAGTGTCTGCACAAGACCTCTGGGCTCTTTTAACAGTGGTCATCCTGCTTAGGTGCCTTTGTCAGGATTACAGACTGATAAGATGTCTGTACCAGCATTTTCTAGCTCTACTGGCAGAGGCCTTGCTGAAGGAGTCGTTTCCCAGTAGGAATCACTAAGACTAGCAGACTGTCCATTGCAAATGAAACCATCCTTTTTGTCAAAAGTCAGTTCTTCTGTGTGTTTTGATGAAAACATTGTTGGAACCAGTGTAAGCAAGGATGCATTGCTGCTGGTTTTGAGGCAGTTGTACTGAGATTAAAGAAAACATCACTTTTCAGGGCCTTTTACAACATTAAAGTGATTGGAACAAAATTAAACCCCAGTTGAATTTTAGTGTGCTGCTGTTGGACAGGTTTTTTCATTTACCACAGCTGATACAAATCCAGGTCTTTTCCCCTTGAGAATACAGATTATTGGCTTTCTGAGTATCTATGAAATAGTCTAAAGCATAATTCACCAAGCCTCAATCTCCAGAATGCAACAATAGTTCCCCAAGAATAAAAACACCACCACTGACTGTACAAATATATTTGTACTTAATGACTATGCAATAAGGGGTCTAAAATAAANTTATGTAAGATGAAATAAGTATAGTGGCTGGTTTTAACACAGGATAGATTAGTGAGAACAACTGACTGAATTAGTGCTTTTAATGCTATGTAGAGTACTGGGATGATTTAGATTATGTGAGTTTGAAAGACACAGCCCTTAGGAACCTGAAACTTTGAAGCTGGACTTGCTCTGAGAGGAGGTATGAAGCATATAATTTCCACAGGTCCCTTCCAGCCTTAATGGTTTTATGACTCTACAGCATTATTGAAACGAAGCTGCTTTTATTAAAATACTTTCCTTGTTAGTGGCTGACAGCATTGTGTAATGATAAGAGCAATGGAGGCATGATGTTAAGCTATTAAAAGTCATAATCAGTAAAATATGAAGCCATAAACAAACAGCTGTACTTTATAAATGTGTGTGCAATTTATGCAATGTAGAGAAACAGTTTAAGTACGAGATGTTTTGTAAGATCTTTAAATGTACATTACTTGTCTTGCTCCTATTAATGCAAAGATACTGCATATATGGTAGCAAGTAAACCTGAGAAGTTTTTTTATTTTGTATGAGTTTATTGCTTTTATATTGCTGTTTCACTGTGCAAGCTTCTAGTATTTCCTATCATAATTTAAACCATGTTCAAATGAGCTATTTGAAAAAATTAATTAATGAGTAAACTGGCTGTTCTTACCTGTATACAAAAACACCCAGAAGAGTTTATCTCTAAGGATTTAGAATTTTATTTATGTTTTTTCCAGACAACATGACCAGTAATTACTGTTAAATGTGGTTTCTAAATAGTCTTGAAACAAGACACTATAATTAAAGTAATGTATTTAGTACCAAATTTTAACAACATTTTTCTGTCCCCATCTGAGTCCAGAAATCCAAGTTATGCAAAAGTAGGAGTGGCTCACAGGACTGCAGACTTACAGATAATGATGTGTGGGTACTGGCATGGGATCAGCCTAGGTCCTTATTAGCCAAAAGTTGTTAGCACCTGATTATAACTAATTTCCAGCATCAAATGAGTCAGTCCTCTGCAAGCAGATATGGTCGGATCTCATAAATAAAAACATATATATATAAACACATGTAAATATATATAACAAAATACTTACAAATAAAATATATATTTCAGTATACACACACTAATGTAACTGAAACTGAAAATACACTTGGTGTATTACTTATTATTTTCCCACCTTTTATTTCTCATGAATACAGTGCATCTTTTAGGTTATAATTTTAAAGAGAGGATTCCAAATCCACTTTTCAGTTGAAAGTAATAGGAGTCTTGCTCTAGATTGTTTCATTTTAATGAGTTAAACTTCTTTAGTGAACTAATTTTCTGTGGTTAATTATCAGCTCATCTTGTTTCTTGCATTAATCCTATATTCTCCTGCTTCCTTGATTACAGGCATCACTATCAGGACATTTCATTCTGGAACAGTACAGAAACAACCTCCCACACAATAAAGCACAGGAGAACTGTAAACAAGGTTTGCCTTTTGATGCTTAAATTTGTTTTTACCCTTAAGCCCAACTTGTAAAGGTAGAAAGAAATTGGATCATGCAGAGCACCTGAAATTGTAGAAAAACAGGTTTGCTGACCATGCCTGTGTTCTTCTAGGGTGTCATTTGGATTGATGCTTCTGCTAAGGATTCCAAGCTTCTTTCCTTGGTGAAGATCTCAATTTTTGTCTTTTATTTACAGCTCTTCTTTTTGTGCATTTTAAGACTCAGGAGCTTTCACTGCTGGAAGAGAGAGAGACTTTGATCATGCAGCCTAATGAGTGAGAATCCAGCGTCACTCAGTTTGAGCCAACATAAAACAGACCAGACACAGAATACAGTGCAAAGTAGACAAATAAACCTGCCTTGAGTCTGATAAGTAGGGATGTTTAAGTCCTTGTACCTGGGTTTTTGTTACGTTGCCACATGATCCATCCTAATTTGCATTGCCATAGGGAGGAGGAGTGCTCCTGGCCTCTCCTCCCGTGCACTTCTCTTCTTGAGGAACCATGCAGTGTGGGTGTCAGCATGTGGGCAGGGGAGGGAGAAGGGAAAGGTGTCCATCCTTGCATGTGGTTTTGCATTCAGGCTGTCTGATGCAGCCTAAGAGGGGCACTAGGGACAAGCAGAGATGAGACAGCAGAAGATTTCAAAGGCAGTATGGATTTGTGTTGGACTAAATTGGCTGCATAACTCTGACCTCAGGGATCCTGCAGAGCATGTATCCAGTGCAGCAACTGGTTGTCAGCAGAGGAGACATAGCCCAGGAGGACAGGCTGCCACTGGACCTTTGTACCCCAGTAATTCCTATTTAATGAAAATCTTCAGACATCACTGGCAGGGAGTATGCATCAGCACAGCATCTGGATTGCTGTAATTTGTGAGGCTCAGACTGATACATTTTATCCCACAACACTGTTTAGAAGCAATATGTAGAGTTTTTAAGCTAAGGATCCTTGAATTAAGAAAGTAAGTAAACAAGTTACTGATAGCAAACAGGAGTTTTGGGAGTGGGTGGGTGCAAATGGATATGAAACTTGAGCGACAAGGAAGAAAACCAAACAAAAATACATCAAACTGCATATACTCAGTGGAGTAGGTCTCTGAGACAGTTTCCCTGAACGGCAGCAATCTCTCTGTTCCAATTGGAAAAGGAAAACATGGGAAAGCTTCACAAGTCAAGGGAAAAAACAGGCAGGAACAGACAGGAAATACGCTGTTAAATGTAAGATTTAAAATTTTTGGTCGTTCCTTCCACAAAGGTCCTTCAGTAGTCAGACACTCCTCATTTCTAAATTTAAACTTTCTTCATTATCACAGTAGTTTTCTTATTAACCAATGATATTTTTATAATACACATGTATTTATTTATATTTCTTAAGAGCTTGAAGATTTTTTCTCATTGTTTTAGAAATTGGGATGGCTTTGCAAAGGAAAATACTTTAGAAGAAGAAATGCAGCACATGGAAAATAATTGACATCCCTGTGTCTTGTCCATGTCTCTGGCTCCACAGGTGGCAGGGTGGAGAGAGTGCTGAACTGATGACCAGGGCCAAAAGAACACAGGACTTGTCCAATTTTGCACATCCAAGAAAGTCTGTAATAGATGCCTGGAAGAACCCATAAATGTTTTGTCAATAAATCTAAGCTAAAACCCAGGTTTTTAACATCCTCTGACCCAAAATACCCAAAGAAAAAGACTGAAAGCCACAACTATTAAAAAAAAAAAGTACAAGAAGAGGTCAGGAGAGATTAGGCATTGCAGCGGCCCTCTACTCCACTTTCTCTTACCGAGGAGGAAATCAACCTTTCCACAGTTCTTCCACTGAGAGGCAAAATCCTCCTGGGTCTCAGTTGGCTAGATGAGCATGCATGTAGTAACTGCAAATCAGAGTTGTAAAGGATCTCAAGGGTAAACATCCTCTTTCAGACAATACAGTGGTTTTGTGTAGTTTCCATCAAAATAACTAAGTGTTTTATTGCTCTGTGTATTCTGCTTTTTAGAGTTCTTTATCTTGTACACCCTGACTTCTCTGCCCAAATACAGGTGTTTCTAAGTGCATCCTTGTAATCCATTATCATCTTAATGCTACAGTCAGGACTGTTCGGCCTTCCTGTTTGGTTTTGTTTGTAGGTATGATGTGAAAAAGGTTAATGGAGAATGATTACAGATGGCATGCACCAAGTGAGAATAAGATTCCATGTACAAATTCTGCAGCATGAGATTATGTTAATAAAATGTATTTCAAAGACTTATCCCTTGATAATAATCTAAATGCTGATTCCAAAATTCTTCATGTTGCAGATAAGATCTGATACTACATGATCTTGGGCTACCTCTCTCAGGGAGAATATGTAGCCTGTTCAGCCAGCAAGAAGCACCAAGTGATGGGAAAGGAAAAAAAAACAAAGAAAAAAATGTCTCCTTTGGATCATAACAGCCAGGTTGTGGCTGATTTATAAACAGCTGCAAAAAAGCCATCTTAAGGCCAGTCTAACCAACTGCAGACTTTGGCACAGCAAGGTCATGTCAGATGTACACAAGGTATGATAATGGAGTAGTCAGCATAGTGCTGCACTTGCAAAATCTTGTAGATGAGTTGTTAACCCATTAAAATTGGGCAATAGAGTATATTATTCTTAAAACCGCTTCTTTGAGCTCTTCTCAAGTCTTGCTTCTGTTCACACATCAACTGCACCAAGCAGATGCCTCATGCAACTGAGGAAGCACTGCTGAATTCCAGGCAGAGCAGATGGCAAGTCAGTTTAAAGGGTTACTTCTGTAAGACCAACATGATATAGGACTCTATGGCATTCAGTTAATCAGTGCTTGCAAGGTGATGGAATCAAGAATAACAGGATTTATTTGTATACTGGGAGATGTATTTTCCATATTTTTTTATCCTTGTTGTCAGTCATGTGATTGCATGACTAGTTGGGGAATCAGAGACAACTCCAATGGAAAAGAGAAATTAGGTCATCTGGTCCATCCTTGCTGCCAGGACATGACTGTTCCCTGCAGTGGATCACTTCCCACACAGTTATCTTTCCAACCATCTTTTAAAAGATGGAAATGCAATTCAGAGTCCCATTTGGCTATGGCTTCCAGAACTTTTGAGGATTTTTTTTTTTGGCCAAGAATGCTTAATGAGAGAATCAGATCTAACAATTTTAAATTCTTTTCAAAGAGAAAAAAGCTAATATCAGAATTTCATTCTCAATAAAAACTTTTTAATAGACAAATTGTGCAATATTTGGGATAATTGGGGACATTGTTTTCATTAGACAGGAAGTAGCTTCTGCGACTCAATTCTACCAATTAAATAATAGGTTTTTGTGGGAGACCAGAACATTCCTCTGAATGATCTGGCTCGGATCCAGAGACCTAAAAGCACTTGGAGTTTTGACCTCAGCCCCTGGGAACGGCTGCCAACACTGAGAGAAGAATTACGAGCCACAAAAGTTTAGATAGTGTAGAAATAAAGTAGTTGTAGGGTGAAATTTTAAACTGTACAAGGGGGTTTGAGGGGACAAGATGGAGGAACTTGGGCGTGCCCTGTCCTTCTTCCTTCTTCTTCTTACCCTCCATCTTTCTCCGGGGTGGTGGCATGCTTTGATTGAGTTTTGCTGGGAGCACACAGTTCAATATTAGCGATAGGTATTGGTATAGATTTGTAAACATAGTATACATAAATTTCTGTATAAAAACTTGTGCCATCCCCCTGAGCGGGGAGAACCTCGTGTTCTGCGGTGCTAGACGGACCTGCAGTGCTGCCTAGCGCGACCTTGTAAGATAAGAAAATAATAAACCAATTCCTAAGACCAAAAACCGACTCTTCTGCCTGTCTCATTCAAGAAATCAGAGGATCCGAGAGCTGGGAAAAGAATTCCCTGGATCTTGGGGTCAAACTGACCCCGAGTTCCCACAGGTTTTCTGCTAAAAAGATTAAGCAACTAATTCAGTAAGTAGTTTAGGAAGCATCCAGTACTGGTGATACTCTGAGCAGACCATCATCAGGAGACCAAACATCAGTGCTAACTGACTGTAAGGATTCCAGGTTGCCTTGATAAATTACTCCAAGTGCTTGGATCACCCTCCGTCAGCAGAACATCTCAATGGGCAAACACTCAGACTGTACAGAGCAGGATTGGTTATTAAGGAAAAAAAATTAATAAACACAAATGGAAAAACAGTGATAGAACTTACACATAGGGAAATAGCACACTACTTCCCTTATGGCAGCTTTAGCATGTGTTGGGGGTTGAATTTTCCCTTTTTCTTTCTGTGGAATTTTTCCCATTGTTATGCTAAGTATTTGGGTCTACACCCATAAGCTCAGTTAACAGTTTTCTCTCGAAGGGGGGAGGAGAGGGGCAACACCGGAAAAGAAGAGCTGAGGTGAGGGGCTGGTGCTCTGCCGCCCGCTCGCTCATCTGGCTCGGAGCAGGATGGTCGCTACAAACTCTGCTCTGCCACCCTGACGTGGGAGCTGCCTTCCCTGGCTGTGGGATCCCCGAGGCTTCCCTGGTCAGACGCTCTCCTGCATCTCCTACCGACTTCAGCACATCCTTTTGGAGCATCAGGACTGACCCTGTGCTGGGACCTGTGAGCAGCTTCTCCCCTCTGCCCTTTCCCATCTGGGACACAGCCGCCATTCCCCGCAGCGCCCCTCCAGCC